>VDFB02097919.1:0-22757 GCA_007258455.2 Sequoia sempervirens
AGTGGGTTTATCTCTCTCCTTTTAGGTGAAACATTCCTAAGAGTGCAAGAGTAGCCTATAAGCCCTACCCAAAAATCTATGGTTCACAATTAAAGAAAATTTCTTTAGTTTTTAAAAATCAAATCAAATGATGAGTCATTAAAAACACAAAAAATGGCAAGCCTTCTCATTTTTAGTTGGAAACTATGCATGCACTTGCATGCAAAATATTTTTGATTTAAATTTATTTTTGAATTACTTTTGAATTACTTTTTAATTACTTTTTGTGATTTAACATTATCTCTAAATTTCCATTTAAAATTCCAATTTAATAATTTATTTGAACACATTATCCATCACAATTGAAATTAAAATAAACATTATTAATAATTACAATAATATTTTGTTAAAATATTCCTCATTAATAAAATAATAATATATAATAATTGAATCATCATAACTTGTCGAATTAATTTAATAATTAATTAATCAACAACATTCACTTAGTAATTTAATAATTTAATTTGATACTTTAATTAAATCAACATAATCCTTAAGAATGTCATTAAATTAAACCAATTAATTGAATGACAATTAATAAAATTAACACGATGAACAACACTATATCAAATAATTAACACAACATCAATTAAATAATTAAAATAAACTACTCAAAATAGAACGATAACAAAACGAGAACGTGGTTGCAAATGGACCACATCGTTAAACACAATGATGGGGTGATAGACTAGGGTGGGGAACTTTCTTGTCAATATCCATTTTCCACATCATACCCATGGGGCTTGTAAGGCACATTCAAACCTGACACTACAGGTGGAGTCAATGCTTGGTACCTACATCCTACATCAAACTAGATGTCAAGCAACATATATATCCAACCATAAGCACACCGTGAGAGGAAATCACAGCGTAGTAGGGTGCTTACGAATGAGCAATGCTACACCATCCTCTCACCAAGACTCCAAACAGTAAACACATCATAATCAATATCATAAAACAATTACTAATCAATTGCGTAATAACATAGTACTACATCCAAATGATAAGCATAACCAATTAAATCCAAACACAACATCAAACACCATGTACCAACATAACATAAACATCTAAAAAGAGTATCATAATCATCCAAGTAAACTAAATTGTCAACAAAACAAATCAATTGTTGAACAACCAACAACATAGTCTCAATTTATATTTAGGGCGGGGGCCCTAACTCGGTTGGCTAAGTAATTTCGTTGCAGCTCGGCTGGTCACGAGTTCTAGTCTCCCCCATCCCGTGGTATCAGAGGGTGTGTCGCGTCAGCGCCGCCAGTCACGTTAAAAAGTTTACCAGGCACATTGCAGTTTATAGGGGGTCGTGCTACCCGATTCCTGCAGTCTAAAAAAAAAAAAAACATAGTCTCAATTTATACACAACACAACATAAAAAGAGTATCATAATAGTTACAACAACACCAGAGGCATTACATGATATGGAAATTCCTTAAGAGAGACAAGATCATATTGGACAAGATGTCGTGCAAAATTACTAGACATGCTACATCATATTGGTACACCTACAATATTTTTCACACTAAGTGCAACTAACCTCTATTGGAAAAATTTACATGCACTAAAGCTAGAGACACCTCCAACAAATCCACAACATGCACACCTTTGGCAAAAAAATAATATTATTGACTATCCTCATATTGTAGCACAATATAGGCTCTTACGCCACTCTCAATTTAGAAAAGAAATCCCCAAAAAGTAATGAATGTTAAATATTATTGGTCTAGATACGAGTGGCATCATAGAGGATTATCACATATACATGGATTCTTGTGGCTACATGAATTGCCAAACATGGATACGATTGATTAGTCAAACAATAAACAACAGAATGCAGCTGAGAGATATTTTAACAAAATTGTTCTTGCATGGAATCCATCACATAGTACTACAACTAGAAAAATTCATAGGTATGCTACCAATAAACACAAAAAAAAAGCATTTCAATCTATTTTGTATATTTGTCTAATACAAAAAATTTAACAATCGAACATCCTACAACAGGCATTCCAACATATTTCTATACACCCATTTCTTAAAATACAAGGCAACTTGTAGAAGCTAATGTAGAAAAGGACAATGAGGAGATAGAAAACATTGTACGAAGACATACAATTTGTAGAAAAGGTGCATGCCTCCGAAAAAAAATGGAAAAATGGTTTGCAGGTAAGCCACACTATTTTTAAGAATGTATTTTTTCAATACCCTAAATGAATATAATGAGATCCAACAATATGTGTTACAAGTACAACACTCCATGGCCACTAAATTTACAAGGACCAAAATTATGTACCAAAATTTAGAAACCGGTGAAAAAAAATTGAACCTATGAGAAATGATTATAGGATTAACTTGCACAACCGCCATATCTTGCAACTATGGAGATAAAATATCAATTGGAAACCAACTCTTTCAAAACCGTTTTTGGTTAAATACATTGACAAAGCTCATAAACATACCAAAAAATGTTAGTACGTCTTGCAAGTGTTGAAAATACAGATGATCTCATAGCAAAGGTATACAAGAAGCTCATAACAAAAACAATAATAGAAAGGGATATTGGAGCACAAGAAAGAAGCCATATGTTATGAGAACTTCCATTAGTGGAAAGCAGCAAAAGATTTATAATTGTAAATGTATCAATCAAAGTTTTCAAATACGTAGTATTACACCAAGACAATAACAATGAAGAACAAGCACTATCTTACATTGATGCATACAAAAAAAACCCCCCACACATGGAGGCAGTATCACTAATTAATTAAGAAAAATCATGGATATATAATGTTAAGCATAAAAGTGAAAACAAACGGAAGCCAAGGAAAACACTAGCTATTGTATGAGTCATTCCTAGATTTATATCTATTCCTCCAAGGGAATCAAATAAATGGTTTAATTTTTACTTCTTAGAATTGTTTCTTTACAAACCATTTCGTGACATTAGCAGAGATATTTGGCATAATAATGATTCAATACTCTCAAATTGGGAAAACCACATCTACAATCAATGGCATGTCGAACAAAGAACAACCACAAAAACTATTGAAAACAACAACTCTCAATTAGAAGACAATGACATTGTCCAACATAGCACTATAAAGCATGAATGGGAAATCATATCAAGACTACAACTGTGGTCAAGCGATGCACATTTTAGAGATAAATATGTTGGGAAGAAGAGATTTAGACAAGCAAACCTGGTCTACCAACTTCAAAAGTGAGCAATACACAAATGCAGCTATCAATTTCATTACCACTGTGAAGAGTACTGACTCTGTAATTCATTAGAATCTACAACAATCTGTCAACTATCAAAATATTAGTGGCCAACAACACAAGGCCTCTCCCACTACAATGCAAGTCCATATAAGTCTCCACTATTTCTGATTATTCAAGGAACAATAGGAATGGGAAATTCATATGTTATAGGCGCAATAAAAGAAAAACTTCAAAAAGCTTCACTGCCAACTTAATTTCCCCTTGTACTACTCACTCCAACCAGAGTAGCAGCATTCAATATTGGAGCATCAACTATTCATTCAAAATTGAAAATTCCAATAAGAGACTTCAAAGAACTTGAAGGCACAAGATTAACACATTTTCAACAAGAATTAGCACATATCAAATATATATTGATCAAGGAAATGAGATTTTTGGGTGAAAAATTACTTGAAAAGATAGATTGTCAACTCCACCAATCCTTTCCATAGAAGTCATATCAAAACTTTGCAAGTATCTATCTCACTCAAAATTTAAATGCCATACATCATTTCTCTTTAGAAAATAATTTTTATATATATACTAGTAACAAATAATTCTCAACACAATACTTATCAATTGTCTCTAGGAATATCATTGATTTTGGTTGGTGACCTTAGACAGTTACCACCAGTTAATGACAAACCAACATATAGCAGCAATGGTCGAGCTAGAATACTATGGGAAGAATTTACATATCTCATTACTTTAGATCACATTTTTAGACAACATGGACTAAACAATGATCAAGAAATATTTTTCCAATTGCTAGCAAACATTAGAGATACAAACCCTACGATAGATGATTGAGAACTTCTACTAACAAGGTGTAATACAAGGCTTGACGCAACAATGAATGTAGATTTCAAAAACAGTGTACACTTTTTTTCAACAAATGAAAATGTTCACATCCACAATAGGAAAGAATTGCACTTATTGTCACAACCACTTGCACATAGTGTTCCAACAAAAAATGGCACAAGCAATCTCACAAAAGAAAGTCCAAATGATGAACAAGATACAAAATTATTGTTAATTATAAATGCAATAGTTATGTTGACAAAAAACTTGTGCATACAACCAGGACTGTAAATGGAGCTCTTGGACTCATTCAACAGATTGTATATAAACCAAGAATGATGCCACCACAACCACCAACATATGTATTGGTCAAATTTGATAGTTACCTTGGAATATCTTTCAACAATCAATACCCATGTATAGTTCCAATCACACCAATCCAATGAGGAAACTCATTGCAAATACCATTGAGATTAGCCTAGGCACTAACAATACACAAAGCATTTTTAAGGTTTAACTCTTCAAAAAGAAACTATTGATATAGGCCCAATTGAAAGAACGGGATTAATATTTGTCAAAATTTCTCATGTAAAGTCTATACAAGGACTCCACATTATGCTTCCATTCACATTTGATAGATATGAAAAAATCAAGACAGGAAAAAAAATTGCATTTATAGAAAGGCAGAAGAGCATAAGCTTAAAGCCTTAGAAATAAACTAATGTTCCAAACAAATGTTTTCAAGTATCTTTGGAGCTACTTCAACTGTAGTTACACTGACAAGTCACTTGTTCCAGTTTTGTCCCAATTAAAGTATATGGAGCATTGCGACATAAGTGGGAATTTATTCAATGACCATCTACCCAAAGGTAGTTTTATCCTAAGCCATTTTCTATTTTCATCTAAAAAATTTGAACTTTACATTTACAAGAATAAAAATATCATTTATTTTTAATTCCCATTTGTGATTACTTTTGTCTTTACATTGATTATAAAAAAAGTCATTGCAACTATGGAATTTCAAGCTTAGGTCAACAACATAAGGTTTACATCACATCCCTTGGATCTCCGAGATACATTTTTTTCTTACTTAATACATTTTTTAAATTCTAATGTCTTTAAATTTTCTTGATTGAAAAAAAATATTTAAGAAATATACCATCAATATATAATTTTTTCATTTATTTTTACTTGTGTTTTAATGGTAAATTTTAAATTTTAAAATATCACAAAAGAATATAATTAATAATTGCATCTAGAAGAATAATAATATCATTTGTTCTACGAAATTTTATCTAAATATTACTTTTAAATTAAAAAATAATTAATAATAATCTAATATTCCATTTTTTTAGTATTAATAAAGAATATGCAACATGTACTCATTCATAAGCTTTTTGAAAAATTTGAAGTTTGCATCTATAAGAATAATAATATCATTTGTTCTATGAAGTTTTATTTAAATATTATTTCCAAATTAGAAAAAAAAAAAGAGGGGTAAAAGCTTTATTGAATTAGAAAACATTACAAAGCCAAAGAAGCAAGCCCACAAAGTGCACCAACAAAGCCAAGAATTAAGACACTTCCAAGAAACACCTCATATCTTCTGCAGCCCAATCTTTGAGATCAAGGGCCAAATCACCAGGAAGATTGCTCCAATCATCAACATTCCAAGTCCCCACTTGCTCAGATGCCCACTTGGCCAAGCCATCCGCCATCTTATTTCACTCATGAGAAATATGACAAAACACAATAGACTCCAAAGTAGAGCACAGTGAGACAATCTACTTAACCACCATCGCCAGTTGCTAATTCACCCCCTCCAAATGCCTCTTATTCAACATATCAACAACCTGAGAGTCAAATTCACAAACAATCCACCTCCAGCCAAGGGCACACACATGTTCAATCACCAAAAGAATAGTAGAATCCTCCATTAGGTTATTAGTATGTTGCCCTTTATAAATGTAAAAGAAGAATACCACCACTCCCAAACTATCTCGTCCAATGCCACCAACTCCAGCATGTCTTGAGTTACCCCAAGACAACCCATTAGTATTAATTTTCAACTCCCCCAAAACAAGAGGACACTAGTGACCAACACAACCAACCCTCTCTTGTGCATGTCTACACTGCCCAGGTTGCTGATTTTTCTATCCCTAAGTAGAGAGACCCAACCCACTGACCACTCTTGAATCATCAGGGTCAACAGGAATAGATAAATCACACATAGTAGTCAGTGTCTCCTGAAGAACCCCCAAAATTATCATCCAAAGCTGACCCACAAGGAATTTCTTATACAAAAAAAATCTACGATTACGCTCCAACCAAATGTGCCACATTATTAAACTAGGGCCAATTATCCAGGCTATAAGAAGGAAAGGAGTCTTAACAAAAAAGACCCCTAGCTCCTCCAAACCTCCTCCAAAGAAGAACCATGCCTACATAGCTAGCACCAAAGATGCCACCAAAAGTGCCAAATATCCTTTGCAAAAGAGCACTCAAAGAAGAGGTGAGGAATAGACTCCTCGTTCCCAACACACATGACACACATAGAAGGGAACTAAAACCCTCACTTCCAAAGATTCTCCCAAGTAACACACTTTCCTTGCACCAATAACCAGGAAAATAAATTACACTTAGGCCAAGAGAACTTATTCTAGACTTGTTTCCACCAAGGGACTTCCAAACTCCCAAACAATTGTTTATCTAGAACTTGATAACTAGCAACAACAAAGAATTTACCTTTCAGATCTGGTCCCCAAGCCAGTACATCCCTTCCAGGAAGAGAATTACAGACATGATTAGCCAAAAGTAAAGCAAGCTTCTAACAGTCCTCCACCATACCACTCGGAGGCCACACTTGCAAGTCCTTCCACCTGAACACACTAACCTGGCCTAGAACTTGAGTTGATTTGAAATCCACCACATGACACCAACCAACTTCCATAAAATGCTAACACAAGTCTTGTAGATGAGGATGAGAAGTCAAGATGGGGGGATAACCATCCCAAGAGTCTGTCCAAAAAAGAGCATCTTGACCACCATTGCAAATCCAAAATAGTCCCTGCTTGACCAAATTGGCACCTCTTTTTAGGGTACCCCAAATCAAGGATCCCTTCCCCTCCAAGCTAAAGTGGGCAACCTATGCATTCTCAACCACACCAAGATGGTTTGAGGTAAGAATTTTATCCCACAATTGATGGTGATGTGGGCACCATTTCCAATGTAGTTTAGTTGCTAAAGCCTGCCCATTTAAGTCAGTTCGACATAATCCCACACCACCTACCTGCTTTGACCTACAAATGACATCCCACTTAACCAAGTTCCACTTCCTATGAAGAAGATTTCCAGACCAGAGGAACTGGCATGATAACCTTTCAAATTCTTTGATAAAGCTGAGAGGAGAAGTAAAAAACATCTATACTGAGGTAGAGCTTGCACCATAGATTTTAAAAGAGTCACTCTACCTACAGAAGAAAGCCACTTGCAAGTCCAATGACTAACCAAATTGTGAAACTTGTCAATAATCCCCTGCCAAAAAAATTTAGGAATTGAACGAATAGCAAGTGGGATGCCAAGATCAACAAAGGGGAGGGAGCCAATCTGGAAGCAAAAGATGCCAACTATTCTTCTTTGGATGAACTTAGGAGTGTTGAAGAAGTAGATAAAAGACTTCCCCTCATTAATACATTGACCTGAAGTAGCCAAATAGGTGTCCAAAACACTGTGCCATATGATAGCTTCCTCAACTTTAGCCATGCCCATTAGAGTAGTATCATCCACAAATTGGAGATGGGATTTCAGGGGGATTTCATTTCCCCAACTCCAACAATAAATCAAACCACTCTCTATATGTGATCTAATGAACCTCCTCAATCCCTTAGCAAGTAAGATGAACAGGTAGGGGGATAGAGGGTCCCCTTGTCTGATCCCCTTAGAAGCACCAAATAACTCCATTGGCTCTCCATTAACTAGCACCAAATAACTCCATTAGCTCTACATTAACTAGCACCAAAAAGGAAGAAGAAGTAACACAAATCTTTACCCATTCAATTTAGTCTTTAGCAAAACCAAAAGCTCCCAAAATACTAAATAAGAAATCCCATTTAACACGATCATATGCTTTAGCCATTTCCAACTTGATAAACATAGAATTTTCCTTAGAATGTGCCATAGAGTGAACTGTCTCCACCGCAATGATGAAACCATCCATAATTTTCCTACCGAAAAAAAAACCCCTTTGCTCCTCAGAGATTAGCCTGCTCAGACAAGGTTTTAGCCTTTTAGCAACCAACTTTGTAATAATCTTATACACCATGTTACATAAGGAAATTGGCCTAAAGAGATCTAGAGTATTCGCCCCCTCCTTCTTTGGTATAAGAGCAAGAAAGGTAGCATTCATGGATTTTAGCATTTTTTTACTCATAAAGGATTCCTAAACCACCTCCAAAAGGTCCATCTTAATTTCTCCCCAAAACTTCTGAAAGAACTCAACTAGAAATCCATCAAGCCCCGAAGCTTTTCCTTTTTTCATCTAAAACACTACATTCTCTAGCTCAATCAAGGAGATAGGATTTAGTAGAGATTCATTCATTTCATTGGAAACCAAAAGTGGGATACAATCCAAAATCATAGCTTCTTCCTCCGCTGCAGGAGGAGAGTCCTCAGAAAATAAGGCAGAAAAGTAGTGAAGTGACTCAACAGAAATAGAAGCAAAAGAGGACAAAAACTCCCTAGTCGGTGACAAGAGAGAGGAAATAACATTACCTTTTCTTCTATCCTTGATGGAGTTATGAAAGAAAGAGCTATTCTAGTCACCTTCCTAAAGCCATTCAATTCGAGATTTTTGTTTCCAAAAGATTTCCTCCCTTAGTTCCCATTCCTCAACAACCTTTATTGTCATAGCTTCCTGTAAACCCAGCTCCTCTATGAGGCCGTGATCCCTAATCTGTCTAGTAATTGATTCCAGGTGAGCCTGAGCATTCTTCTTAGCATAAAACACATTACCAAAGTGCTTCATATTCCAACGCTTTAGTCTATTATTCACATACTGAAACTTCTTAGAAAGGAGTACATGGTAGTACCAAAAGCTAGCTTCCCAAGACTCCACCAACCTAGAAGCAAGCCATGAAGAGAATCATCCCTGAGCCACATAAGCTGCAACTTAAAAGATTGCTTTGTATAGCGTCTAGGCAACTCAGCACTAAGCTTAATTGGCTAATGATCAGAGCCTTGACCATCCAGAATCTTAGAACTAGTCCGCCACATGTCTCCCACCCAAAAACTAGACACTATGAATCTATCAAGCCTTTCTGAAATAGCTGCCTCTCCACTTCTATTATTCTACGTAAAAATCCCATTGACATGCTTGATATCAATCAAATTCATGAGAGCAATGTTATCCTGCAATAGCAATGAAGAAGGCTCCAAATGATTACTACCACCTCTCTTCTCTTCCAATGAGGAGACAACATTAAAATCCCTACCTAAAATCCAAAGAAGATAAGGATTCAAAGACCTCACATATCTTACCCATCACCACATCTGAACTTTTCCCTGATAGTCTGTCGTAGCAAAATTAACAAATAATTAATAATAATTTAATTTTCCATTTTTTTAAGAAACTAATAAAAAATAATTATTTTATTTTTTAATCACGGTTCTCTTTTAATTCCTAATATTAAATTGTTTAATGCTTAACAATTACAAAGCTAGATGCTTCATTAGTTGCAATGAACTGTACAACCTTATACAATTGAAGATCAATGAAATTATGGTGTATATCAGTGAAGCCAAGTGAAACAGGTATGTAAATTTATATTTCATTTTTCCAGTTCAAGTTGAGCTATATTTTATATGTTTATGTAAAATTTATCGAAATAAACAAATCATATTTCTTGGGTTTCCGTGCAAAATGTTATTTATTTTGACCAAAAAAAATGAAGAACTCCAAGCATTCAAGAAATCAAATATATTCTTGGAGCAATTGACACTTTTGAGTTTTGAGATGATAAATCATATTGGTATGGATGGGGGGTTGAACTTCAGAAACATAACTATGTCAATGGGAAGCTTCAAATTCAAATGGATGCATGGACATTCTATCAAAATACATGTTTGAAGAAGACAATCAAATAGACTTAACCAATTTAATCCTACTTTACTAGCCCGAATCTTACCCATACATCGTTCTTTGTTGTACATACAAATCCAAGATTTATGGTCCACCATGTACCAACATTGTGAATGACTGCATCATTGAACATTTCATGGAAACATTACCTACAAATAGGTTGATTCTAGATTACAGTGAAGTATTCATTTGACATTATGGAATCAAGAAACCAAAAAGATTTCAAAAGACAAAGGCAAGGACATTCTGAAAGACTTCAAAAACCTTTGAAATTACTGGTTCTCCTCCTTCCATGGCCATGGATTTCACAGTATGTGATGGTTAAGGTAATTATCTTTATTTTTTATCCTACTATTGGGTGATTTTATTTTTGGATCAAATAGTCGTTCTTTTTTAAAAATTCTGGACTTATATCTTTTTCCATTCAAAAGATCATTATTTTTAAGCAAACAACATTGCCTCTCATTGTGTTGGGTACTTTCAGGGCCTAGGGGCATACCTTCTGTTAATTATTGTTGGAGAATTGTAGATCACACATTCAACTAGACATTTTATTTGGACAATTACACCTCAATATATATATATATATATATATATATATATATATATATATATATATATATATATATATATATAGTGTTTTTATTCCTTTTTAAATACCCAGCGTGTAAATCTATTTATTTTCCACTCAGAACTATTTGAATTAAATTTTTTAGCTGAAAAACTATTCAATTTAGTAATTGTTGCTGAGAATTGTACATAAGACATTCAACTCCATATTGCACTTCAAGATTTGTATATATATATATATATAGTTTTGATTTCTTCTTATTCTCAGCCTGTAAATTTATTTATTTTCCACTCAGAATGGATTAAATTAGTTGTCCAAATAAAATGAAAGTCATGTCCTAAATCTAATATTTTACAAGATGAGAAATAATATACGTAAGGTATCCTATTTGATGATATTTTTCTCAACTTGTGTAGTTTTCTAATTCCTGTGGACTTATTTGATGATGGCTTTATGAGGTGAAGAACACCTCACCCCTCATTACATATGTCCATGTCCAACAAGAATAAAACACAATCAAAAAAACTTTGTCATGTGACTGAATGATTTCCATTTCTTGAGCTTGAAGCTATTTTCTCTTACTGCAAATGGCTTTGATCGAGGTTTATACGTTGTCAAATCAACAATATTTTTTAGCTATAAAATTTGAAACATTATCTCTGAAACAGCGACAAATAGTTGCAAGTCCTTCTGTAGTGACATTCTCTCAGCGAACATTCATATCTTTTACCCCTACTGACATCTTTTTCATCGCTGTGCTAGATGTTTCCTCGATTCGTTATTGCACAACAAGTGGATTCAAACTCAACTATCTGTTCATATCTGAGAAGTCCATTGGCCACACCGTGGTTTGCTGCAGCCAATGTGGTCGTTGGGATTGTTTATTTAGATTTGGAAATAATAGTCTTAATGGTTCAAAATTTGTAATGGTAGAGACATATGGAATCTCAGGAGGCATACCTTCAAAGACAAGAAAATGGATGTGCACTCTAAGCTCATGAGATCGAGCTACAAATTCTTGCATAAATGAACTTTCTCTTACTTTTTCCTTTGGATCAATGCAAAGCCTGGGCTTGAATGTCATTTCTGAATACATCGTGATTTGAAACAGTTTTCCATTATAAAGTATCTACAGTTATTGTAAACAGTCTGTTGTTGTTTGTCTGTGAAATGTTAATAGTTCGTTTGTCTTAATTGGTAACAAATGATGATAATGATCTTAGGATTCAACTGTGGACATTTGAGTGAATCATTATTGTTATTATTGTAGACATTTCTTACCTTTGCAAAGCTACTGGGCAATTTTGTTGTGTAATAAAAAATTGACGGCATTTTAGTGGTTCCTCTAAATGTTTAGAATGGTTATCTCTCTGCTTCATAGCTGTCACCACCTCCCCACCTGTCAATTACATATCCATGTGTTGATTGTTGTATCTGCTAGCCGCTTACACATGGAAAACCTCGGCTTTGCTTTAATTTTCTTGAATAGTTTGCAGTCATCACATTTGGTTTTCTCTTCCGATGGCTTGCATTCCAGATTTTACTTTTTTATTACCCTCGTCAGATAGCTTGATCTTCTCTCTCTTCATTAACAAGTTTGGAGAATTCATTGCTACTTTGATGTAAAGTATTTGCATAATTTTGAATCATACATTTCCCTCACTGCCCCCTTCTCAAATTCTACAAGTTTTGATTTTCTCTCTTTCTTTCACCCGTTTGAGGAATCCACTTTTTAGAATTCTTGAGTTGATGGTATGTAATTCATAAACTACTTAATCTATTATAGTATGGTGAGATTATAGCACGCATTTAATAATCCCCTGCCAAAAAAAATTAGGAATTGAATGAATAGCAAGTGGGATGCCAAGATCAACAAAGGGGAGGGAGCCAATCTGGAAGCAAAAGATGCCAACTATTCTTCTTTGGATGCAGTTAGGAGTGTTGAAGAAGTAGATAAAAGACTTCCCCTCATTAATACATTGACCTGAAGCAGCCAAATAGGTGTCCAAAACACTATGCCATATGATAGCTTCCTCAACTTTAGTCATGACCATTAGAGTAGTATCATCCACAAACTGAAGATGGGATTTTAGGGGGATTTCATTTCCCCAACTCCAGCAATGAATCAAACCACTCTCTATATGTGATCTAATGAACCTCCTCAATCCCTTAGCAAGTAAGATGAACAGGTAGGGGGATAGAGGATCCCCTTGTCCAATCCCCTTAGAAGCACCAAATAAATCCATTGGCTCTCCATTAACTAGCACCAAAAAGGAAGAAGAAGTAACACAACTCTTTACCCATTCAATTCAGTCTTTAGCAAAACCAAAAGCTCCCAAAATCCTAAATAAGAAAGCCCATTTAACACGATCATTCGCTTTAGCCATTTCCAACTTGATAAACATAGAATTTTCCTTAGAATGTGCCATAGAGTGAACTGTCTCCACCACAATGATGAAACCATCCATAATTTGCCTACCAGAAACAAAACCCCCTTGCTCCTTAGAGATTAGCCTGCTCAGACAAGGTTTTAGCCTTTTAGAAACCAACTCTGTAATAATCTTATACACCACGTTACATAAGGAAATTGGCCTAAAGAGATCTAGAGTATTCGCCCCCTCCTTCTTTGGTATAAGAACAAGAAAGGTAGCATTCATAGATTTTAGCATTTGTTTACTCATAAAGGATTCCTGAACCACCTCCAAAAGGTCCATCTTAATTTCCCCCCAAAACTTCTGAAAGAACTCAACTAGAAATCCATCAAGCCCCGAAGCTTTTCCTTTTTTCATCTAAAACACTACATTCTCTAGCGCAATCAAGGAGATAGGATTTAGTAGAGATTCATTCATTTCATTGGAAACCAAAGGTGGGATACAATCCAAAATCATAGCTTCTTCCTCCACTGCAGGAGGAGAGACCTCAAAAAATAAGGCAAAAAAGTAGTGAAGTGACTCAACAGAAATAGAAGCAGAAGAGGACAAAAACTCCCTAGTCGGTGAGAAGAGAGAGGAAATAACATTACCTTTTCTTCTATCCTTGATGGAGTTATGAAAGAAAGAGCTATCCTAGTCATCTTCCTGAAGCCATTCAATTCGAGATTTTTGTTTCTAGAAGATTTCCTCCCTTAGTTCCCATTCCTCAACAACCTTCATTGTCGTAGCTTCTTGTAAACCCAACTCCTCTATGAGGCCCTGATCCCTAATCAGTCTAGTAATTGGGTCCAGGTGAGCCTGAGCATTCTTCTTAGCATAAAACACATTACCAAAGTGCTTCCTATTCCAACGCTTTAGTCTATACTTCACATACTGAAACTTCTTAGAAAAGGAGTACATGGTAGTACCAAAAGCTGGCTTCCCAAGACTCCACCAACCAAGAAGCAAGCCATGAAGAGAATCATCCCTAAGCCACATAAGCTGGAACTTAAAAGATTGCTTTGTACAGCGCCTAGGCAACTCAGCACTAAGCTTAATTGGCTAATGATCAAAGTCTTGACCATCTAGAATCTTCGAAATAGTCTGCCACTTGTCTCCAACCCAAAAACTAGACACTAAGAATCTATCAAGCCTTTCTGAAATAGTTGCCTCTCCACTTCTCCTATTATTCTACGTAAAAATCCCATTGGCATGCTTGATATCAATCAAATTCATGAGAGCAATGTTATCCTGCAATAGCAACGAAGAAGGCTCCAAATGATTACTACCACCTCTCTTCTCTTCCAATGAGGAGACAACATTAAAATCCCTACCTAAAATCCAAGGAAGATAAGGATCCAAAGACCTCACATATCTTACCCGGCACCACATCTGAACTTTTCCCTGATAGTCTGTCGTAGCAAAATTAACAAATAATTAATAATAATTTAATTTTCCATTTTTTTAAGAAACTAATAAAAAATAATTATTTTATTTTTTAATCACGGTTCTCTTTTAATTCCTAATATTAAATTGTTTAATGCTTAACAATTACAAAGCTAGATGCTTCATTATTTGCAATGAACTATACAACCTTATACAATTGAAGATCAATGAAATTATGGTGTATATTAGTGAAGCCAAGCGAAACAGGTATGTAAATTTATATTTCATTTTTCCAGTTCAAGTTGAGCTATATTTTATATGTTTATGTAAAATTTATCAAAATAAACAAATCATATTTCTTGGGTTGCCATGCAAAATGTTATTTATTTTGACCAAACAAAATGAAGAACTCCAAGCATTCAAGAAATCAAATATATTCTTGGAGCAATTGACACTTTTGAGTTTTGTAGATGATAAATCATATTGGTATGGATGGGGGGTTGAACTTCAGAAACATAACTATGTCAATGGGAAGCTTCAAATTCAAATGGATGCATGGACATTCTATCAAAATACATGTTTGAAGAAGACAATCAAATAGACTTAACCAATTTAATCCTACTTTACTAGCCTGAATCTTACCCATACATCGTTCTTTGTTGTACATACAAATCCAAGATTTATGGTCCACCATGTACCAACATTGTGAATGACTGCATCATTGAACATTTCATGGAAACATTACCTACAAATAGGTTGATTCTAGATTACAGTGAAGTATTCATTTGACATTATGGAATCAAGAAACCAAAAAGATTTCAAAAGACAAAGGCAAGGACATTCTGAAAGACTTCAAAAACCTTTGAAATTACTGGTTCTCCTCCTTCCATGGCCATGGATTTCACAGTATGTGATGGTTAAGGTAATTATCTTTATTTTTTATCCTACTATTGGGTGATTTTATTTTTGGATCAAATAGTTGTGCTTTTTAAAAATTCTGGACTTATATCTTTTTCCATTCAAAAGATCAGTATTTTTAAGCAAACAACATTGCCTCTCATTGTGTTGGGTACTTTTAGGGCCTAGGGGCATACCTTCTGTTAATTATTGTTGGAGAATTGTAGATCACACATTCAACTAGACATTTTATTTGGACAATTGCACCTCAATATTTGTATATATATGTATATATAGTGTTTTTATTCCTTCTTAAATACCCAACATGTAAATCTATTTATTTTCCATTTAGAACTATTTGGATTAATTTTTTTAGCAGCAAAACTATTCAATTTAGTAATTATTGCTGAGAACTGTACATAAGACATTCAACTCCACATTGCACCTCATGATATAGATATAGATATATATATATATATATTCTCAGCATGTAAATCTATTTGTTTTCCACTCAGAATGGAGTAAATTAGTTGTCCAAATGAAATGAAAGTCATGTCCTAAATCTAATATTTTAGAGGATGAGAAATAATATACGTAAGGTATCCTATTTGATGACCTATTTGATGATATTGTTCTCAACTTGTGTAGTTTTCTAATTCCTGTGGACTTATTTGATGATGGCTTTATGAAGTGAAGAACACCTCACCCCTCATTACATATGTCCATGTCCAACAAGAATAAAACAAAAAAATAACTTTATGTCATGTGACTGAATGGTTTCCATTTCTTGAGCTTGAAGCTATTTTCTTTTACTGCAAATGGCTTTGATCGAGGTTTATACGTTGTCAAATCAACAATATTTTTTAGCTATAAAGTTTGAAACATTATCTCTGAAATAGCAGCAAATAGCTGCAAGTCCTTCTGTAGTGGTATTCTCTCAGCGAACATTCATATATTTACCCCCTGCTGACATCTTTTTCATCGTTGTGCTAGATGTTTCCTCGAATCGTCAGGCTCAACTACCTATTCATATCTGAGAAGTCCATTGGCCACACCGTGGTTTGCTGTAGCCAATGTGGCTGTTCGGACTGTTTATTTAGATTTGGAAATCATAGTCTCAATGGTTCAAAATTTGTAATGGTAGAGACATATGAAATCTCAGGAGGCATACCTTCAAAGACAAGAAAATGGATGTACACTCTAAGCTCATAAGATCGTGCTAAAAATTCTTGCATAAATGAACTTTCTCTTACCTTTTCCTTTGGATCAATGCAAAGCCTGGGCTTGAATGTCATTTCTGAATACATCGTGATTTGAAACAGTTTTCCATTATAAAGTATCTACAGTTATTGTAAACAGTCTGTTGTTGTTTGTCTGTGAAATGTTAATAGTTCGTTTGTCTTAATTGGTAACAAATGATGATATTGATCTTAGGATTCAACTGTGGACATTTGAGTGAATCATTATTGTTCTTAGTGTAGACTTTCTTACCTTTGCAAAGCTACTGGGCAATTTTGTTGTGTAATAAAAAATTGACGGCATTTTAGTGGTTCCTCTAAACGTTTAGAATGGTTATCTCTCTGCTTCATAGCTGTCACCACCTCCCCACCTGTCAATTACATATCCATGTGTTGATTGTTGTATCTGCTACCCGCTTACACATGGAAAATCTCGGCTTTGCTTTAATTTTCTTGAATAGTTTGCAGTCATCAGATTTGGTTTTCTTTTCCGATGGCTTGCATTCCAGATTTTACTTTTTTATTACCCTCATCAGATGGCTTGATCTTCTCTCTCTTCATTAACAGGTTTGGAGAATTCATTGCTACTTTGATGTAAAGTATTTGCATAATTTTGAATCATACATTTCCCTCACTGCCCCCCTCTCAACTTCTACAAGTTTTGATTTTCTCTCTCTTTCTTTCACCCATTTGGGGAATCCAGTTTTTAGAGTTCTTGAGTTGATGGTATGTAATTCATAAACTACTTAATCTATTGTAGTACGGTGAGATTATAGCATTCATTTAATAATGTGCAGGTTCTTCCTACCAGGCACTATTTTTACAGATTAGTTGCAATTTTATTATTCCTGACGGGTTGAGATTCCACTCTTGAAAGATTTTCGCTCTATGTTGACAATTCTGTAGGAAACTTTTGCCAACTCAATGTGAAACTGGGCATGGAAAGTTCTTAACTTATGATTTTCACTCCATCATGTTTGGTTACAATTATGAACATTTGCAAACATCTGTTCCAAAGCCTGTCGAGGACATCAATAATCCTATGAAGGAAGAGAATCTGATAGAGGCAGGACAATTAAGCATAGTATCTCCGTCAAAATTATGGCAGAGGCAGAACAATTAAGCATAGTATCTCAGTCAAAATTATGGCAGAGGTAGGACAATTAAGTCATAGTAATCAAGAGGATGTCTTTGTCAAATGGAGATATTGCCAATCTCCAGATAAACCCAACAAACATAACTTTTCTTTCAACATAACAAAAAAATTGAATCTTTAAACATTCATGGCTTTTGAATTTTTCTATAGGAGCCGAATTTTTTATCAATACATCCTCTCTTCTAACCGATTAGACGCAGTTTCATTTTGCAATGGAATATCTCTCGGCATAATATAGATATATTATGCAATAAAATAACTAAACTAATTTATTATTTATTGCAGTACAATGTACTTAGATAATGCATAGTGGAGTGAAACATGTTGCACACTATCATGTCAAAATCGTCTGTAGCAGAGTTAAACACATTAAAAATGTCTTCTACAAAATATTAATGTAATCGTGAAATTTACATATTTAAAAAAAAAAATTAAAAAACAAAATATTAATGTAATGGTGAAATTTACATATTTAAAAAAAAAAATTAAAAAATTTGGATCTTTTTGATAGAATGATTTGATTTAATTATATGGTGATAAGTGACATACTTTTATAATAAGTTGGTTTGTTTTTTTTTTTTTTTTAATTTAGATATATTTTTATATTTAATTATATTTTAATTTTATTTACATTTATTTTTATAGATTTGTTTTATTATTAGTTTAAACTTCTATTTCTTTGTTCTTTATTTTAGTATTTTTACATTTTTTTATCTTATTTTAATGTTGCAATGCTCAGAATGAGTTTTGATGCTTAGAATCAGTTTTGATGCTTAGAATCAGTTTTGAGTTATTTGAGATTGACCCTTAAATTTATTTTTTAAATAAAAAATATTGACTATTGCTCTCTCCTATTAATTACTAGGAGCCAATTTGACTTAGATTTGTGTCATTATTTGTTATGTCTTGATATTAAAAATATCATCCAAGATCCATCCAAAAATAATAAGGAATATCCACATTATTAAGACAATTCTTTCTAGGAACACTTAGATTTGGAACACTAAAAATACCACGTTTGCATCAAAATCAACATATAAGTTGAGGACAAGAAAATGGATTGAAGGTAAATAACATGAAAAATAATCCAATACACATACAATACCTTCACCTAAAACCCTTCTTTCTCCTCAAATAGAGCTAAAGTAGAGTGTACCCTAGTTCCACTTGATTTTATCTTTTGAGGTTATCTCACAATAATGATCCAAAACTTGGGACATCCTATTTTTTTCCTTATTCATCCTAATCCCAACATTATGCTATTGATTTACCAACAAACCACATTCCACCATCAACACATCAAAAAAGAGCACATCAATTGGAGAAATGGTGTACTCTACTTCAACTTAATCAAAGGAGAAACAAGAGAAACAAGGTAAAAATTTTAATTGTTTAATTATAATATTTATGTTTTCATCCTTTTTATTTTCATACCTTCAAAAGCCTTAGAATAATTAAAGTAACATTAATGTTTCTTCCTTTTATATTTTAGTGAATGTGACCTTTCAATCTCTTCCAACTTGTATAATTTGTTTCTTTATTATTTTACTAAATTTGATACAACATTTTTTTATGAACACTTTTCTAGGTTAGATAATGTATTATACTATTTTAACATTTTATCATGATATCCTACTCATACCATTCCTAATTCAACCACAAAAACTACTTCTAGATATGACATGGTTTCTCTTCATCAAATAAACATTTCAACTTGTAATGTAGTAAATGTGCATAAAATAACTACACATAAGGTGGATGATTCACTCATTCCTTCTCATCCAAAAACTACCATTTTGGCTATTCCTAATTATTACCAATCTTCTAATTTATACAATCATATTTCTCAATCAATTCCATACAAAATTCTTTCTACTACCAACTTTCATGTGATAGGGGATACAAGTCTATAATACTTATCAAACTAGTAGGTTAATAATTTACCTATTTCTCTTTCTCTTTAAGATTATCTTCTTCATTCTTCTCTTTTTCTTTCCTTATCCCCTTATATTCTCACTAATAAAATTGAAAAGTGCAATGATACTAAATAACTCCAAGTAAAAGTAAAAAAAGATAAGATTTTTTTTTTCTCCTACTTAACATCATATACTTTATAATTTCTTGAAAAAAATTGCATTTCCAGCTATGTGAAGCTAACTTAATTATTAGATTTAGTTTATTACATTTATTCTAATAAAAATAATATTAACTTTCTTCCTTTTTAATTTCCCTCTTATGAGGTCCAACAATATAATATTCCTCTTCTAATTATTGTTAGAATCCATGGGAATTAAATAAACCTTAATTGATATTTTTTTCTTAATTTCTATATTTTATGATTTCTTAAACATATTTATCTCAATAATACCACCATCACCCCTTTGGATGTCTTCATTTAAGATCTTGATAATTTTAGACGGGGTCTACTAGGTATTATCACTCTCCCTATCATATTGGGCCTTATTACCCTCCCTACCTTAATCTATATTATGCCTAGGATTTTTCTTATAATCTCCCTCTAAGAAGACCATGGATTCATGCAATTCAAGTTATCCCTTCTAATCTAAATATCAATCTATTAAAGTTATAAATGATGAAAATTTCATCATGATAAAATTTGACTATAACCCATTTAACTATTGTCAAGTTTTATATTCTACCTTCATCTCGAGATTTAATCACTCTTCCACTCTTCATACTATTATATCTTCAAATTCCATAAAAATTGACATGTTATCACACTTAATAAATGATGGTGTGCCTCATAATCACTTTTCTTGTACTAACACATGTCATGGTGATGATTAGGGCCCCTTGGATTCAACTCCTCCTTATCCCAATGAGAAAATGGTTGATTCCACCTCTTTCAACATCCTTGATATAGATTCCACTTAAAATATACAACATATTCTTCTCAATATCCTAAATATAATCATTGTTATTCTTCTAAATCATGTGAATACATTGCAGATTTTGTCCATGTTAGTTACAAAGATCCTTCTTTTTAAATTGGAAAATTATTATGGTCTTTATTTTAAAATGTTATCTAAACATGAACATAAAGGAAAATTCCTAGGATGTATGAAATAGGGAACTAATGTACCCATATATCCTATAGCATATTTTTTTATCTTGGGCCTTAGTTAGTAACCTCATCCCACAAGCTCCTCTTATTGTAACCTTTTAATGTTGTCATTATTCCTTCCTCAAGTTATTCAAAAGTTCTTCACAATATCCTGACCTTATTTCTAACTCATCTCACTCAAACCTTCCCTCTTTTGATTTCTTTTAAAATTAGGAGGCCTTTGTTAAATTTTTTAGTGTTTACACTAACACATCCTCTCCTCATAATCATGGATGATTCCCTTACTATCTCAATATTCAAGCATATTTTAGTGAATCCATCAAGTCAATTTATGATCCTATTCTTTATCCTAAAATTCATGTGAGTATTCCTACCATTCTTGGTACTAAGGATCATATTACCCTACTATTTTATGATACTATCAATGTTAGTATAGACCCTCATGATTAGGAAAACATTATTAAAAAATTTTAATTCCTTTCTTCTAAATAATATTTCATAAATTCTAAAATTTTGAATGACTTCCCTAATTTATTTTCTTATATGTATGAAGATATTCTTATCGTATATTAAGAGTTTGTCTTCATAGCATAATTTTGTGTCCTAATGCTAGACTTTTGAAACAAAATATTCATAAAATACACCTAAATGTGCCTCTACTAATCAAGATGGAAATTGAAAATCTTCTAAATTTGGGCTATTTCACCAATTTATTGTTCCCCTTATATTTCTAACATCATTTTTGTGGTTGAAATTGACGGTTGCATTCACATTTGTACTAATTATCATGATTTGAATAAGGATTCTCCAAAAGATGATTTTCCCCTTCCAAACATTTGAAATGATTATTGACTGAATTGCTAAACATTTTCTACTCTCTTTCATGAATAGGTTTTATGGTTACAAATAATTTCTTATAAATTTATTAGATCAATATAAAATAGATTGTAACATCCCTTGGGGACTTTTAGTTATATTTTCTTGACCTTTGGTTTGAAAAATGTTGGTGCTATACCAAGAGGCCATAATTGTTATCTTCCATAATTTCATCAATGATATCTTAGATAGTAATGTTGATGAAATCCTAGCTAAATAAATTCTTCATTAAGATCACAAAAGAAAACTTCAACTTATCTCTATAGCATGTTTTTAAACCATAAGAAATGCATCTTTTGTGTGGATAGTGAAAAAAATATTGGCTTTATCATTTCTCATCAAAGAATCAAGGGCGTAAGTGTAAAAATATGGGGGGCCAAAAAGGGGTCTTAACTAGCCAATTTTTTTTAAAATCAAAAAATTCTAACCTTCAGTGACAAATGGGGATAGTTACACTCAAAATTTTAAGATGCAACAAAAATAATGTTAGAAGTGCTCCAAGTCTACTTTCTAAACTACTATTGTTTTTTTGAAAATGATAGAGATTAAAGGGTTCAAAAAAGGGAGCCATAGAAATAGGTGTTGAAAACATAACATAGCATCTCTTGTGGCCCCCTCTAAAGGTTAACTCTTTTTTGGTATTTTTAAAATCACTTCAATGAGAAAATAGCTAACAACATGTAGTTTATGCTTTATTTTTCTGATAACTTTTTAATGAATATATGATTTTTACTAATTTTTGAAGTGGACACAACTAAAAAATAGAATTTTGCTCATACTAACCCTATAAATTTTGAAAACTAATAAAAAATCATTTTTTTAAATATGTGTAGAATGGAGTTTAGTTTATTAAAATGTAACTTAATTCAAATTTCAATGAATAGTTAA
>VDFB02097920.1:0-14875 GCA_007258455.2 Sequoia sempervirens
TCGTAAAATGTCCTGAAAAAAGACAAAAACATCGTAAAGTGTCCTGAAAAAAGACAAAAACATCATAAAATGTCCTGAAAAAAGACAACAACATCATAAAATGTCCTGAAAAAAGACAAAAACATCGTAAAATGTCCTAAAAAAAGACAAAAACATCATAAAATGTCCTGAAAAAAGAAAAAAACATCATAAAATGTCCTGAAAAAAGACAAAAACATCACAAAATGTCTTGAAAAAAGACAAAAAAATCATAAAACGTCTTGAAGAAAACCAAACAAAATAGTCGACCACGCAAGGCACACAAGTGCACTGTCATCTCTAGTCCAAGTCAATCAAGTCAATAAGTCCATGTCATTGTCCGAACTACGTTGTCTCTGTGCATTTGCTACGTAGGCAAGACTCATACTTGAGTCCCCGAGACATTAGGTCAGTCCTATTAGGTTTGTCAAAATAAATCATGGCGTAATCTTTGCTCATCAAGACAATGTCATTTGGTCATGTCGAACTACGAGGTCTCTGAGTGTGTGACGTAGGCAAGGCCATCTATCGATGAGCCCCCGAGGCCACACTAGGTCAGTCCATTAGGGTTCATGACACTAAAATGGCACACACGTCAAAAATCTTCAATCAATCTTCAGATGAGAAAACTCCTGAAACAAAGTAAAGCAATCTTTTATTCAACATGGCACTCGCATCATGACAACATCGGCATCTAATCAAACACAACTCAACCTCAGTCAAACATAAGTCAAAGCAAACCAAATCATTATAACCGGTCAAACTGTCAAATTTTGGTTAGTCTTCAGATGAGTCCTTCTGAAAGATAACCTCTGTCATTTACGCCCTAGGATGTGTCCTTCCTAGGCGTCATCATCGTCATTCGGCCCTTCGAGCGATCCTCTTGACATCTAAGGATCACTCTTCCTGACGTTAGCATTCTTCAGATGAGTCCTTCTGAAGAACCAACTCTGTCCTTTATGCTTTAGGATGTGTCCTTCCTAAGCATCGTCATTATTTTGAGGGATCCCTTACGACCATTAGGGATCAAATCCTCCCGACATTCGGCATCATTCAGGATGTGTCCTTCCTGAATTCACCAAGTCTCGACATTTTCAAGACTTTAAACAATCAGACATCTTGACATCGTCAAACATGACACCTTGGCATCAGAACAATGGCTACCCAGATGCACTTGACAAACACTTGGCAACTGTCTTTTCATCTCTTATCATGTTATTAGTTTTTCAGCGAGATCCCACTAAGCAGGATTTAGAGAAGCAGCGATGTAGCATGACAATTGACACGCATGACTACTAGCTTCTCAGCGAGATCCTGATCTTGCGATTTAGAAAAGCAACGACATATCATGATAGAGACTTTATTTTTGTAATTTGGCAATCATGTCACTAGTTTCTCAAGGATGTCCTGGAAACAGGATTTAGAGAAGCAACGACGTTTCCTGATCTGTCATTGTCTTTTTCTGCCTGTGGTTGATTATGACAACAAGACTGGGGCAAGCACGCTCCTAGTATGAGTCATACTCATCCTTGTCTGTGACTGTTTTGTCTTGGGTAATGGTGCGACCTTGCACACCTAGATCTACGTCATATCTTGTTGTTTGTTGACCATTACAACAGTTTGCCCAATGATGATTAAAGAGCAACGGATATTAAAAGTCCTAGGGTAAGGTTTTGAAGGATTTGTATCTTCTCATAGGTCTCATATCTTCTCCTCTTTGGTCTGGTCATCTTCTCTCGTCAGTCCCACCATCTTCTCTCGTCCATCCTGCGATGATATCCTGTGTCATTCAAAAACAAACGTAAGTGCATACATGATATATCCATTGCATTAGGTCCATACATACATATCCATGGCATTAAATAGTATCATACATGGCATTACATCATATACATAATCACAAACATGACATTAACATAATCATCATCATTGCATCTTTTACATAAGGGTATCATGCACATCATTAACATAAGCATATGAATAGTGCATCATCATGGCATCAACAAACAAATCACCACATAGACATCATAATACATAAATGGCATCATAAATTAAGCATCATATATCATACACACATAATGCATAGAACATCACATAACACATATAGGTTGCATCAAAACTGCATCATCATATAAATCTCATCTCAAAAATATGCAATGTCACAGGATAGAGTCAATGGATATCCCAAAAATGGAGCTCGCAGGCTCAACAATAAACATAATGTGTCCAAATACAAATATGCCCCTAGGGTAGGCTCTCATCATCCCCTCGGGGTGAAGAATGTGGTGGTGGTCGAGGCCCTGTCACTGGCTCTGAAACAATGGACGGTCCTGTAGTGCCCTGTGGCTGTGAGGATGAGGGAACTGCGAATGAGGGCATCATCTCAACAGTAGTAAACACCTGTGAGGTCACTGCTGCTGGACTCTGAAAAGTGGTAGGATCTGTCACTGGTGGCTGACCCTGTACTGACCTCTGAGCTGAACCGATAGAACCCTGACTGTGTCCCGAATAATGACTCAGAGTATGCCTACGGGAGTGATGTGATCTGTGGCCTGATGTGTGTCCTGTGGAAGTCGACCCTCCGACACTGCTGTGGCTCCTGGTACCACTGCCACTACCCGACCAGTGTCCACTGCCTGTCCTCGTCTGTGATCGAGACAGGGTAGGATCTCGCTGCTCTGGTGGCACTGCCTACTCATATAAAGTCCTGTACTGACCTAGCCTCGTGCTCACCCTGGCCAACTCCCGAGCCATGTCCCCTATGGGTCCTGAACATAGGGCCGCAAACTCTATGCACCATCGCGCTGAATCCTGCTGGCAGATCACCGCCTGATCCCGCTCCACACGGGCTACCTCTAGTGCTGACTGTAAGGATCTCACCTGTGCCTGGCTGGCATCTAACCTCTGCTGCAGATCGGCCACTCGCTGATCAACTGTCGCATCCGGTGGCAACTCTGAAGATGGTATCTCCTCCTCACCCTCCACCATTTGCCATCTGAGGACTCTCTCTGCCTCACCTATGGCCTCATCCTCCTCGTCATCATCATCATCCTCCTCTCCTGCCACCTCTGTCTCCTATCTCTCCACCTCCGTCTCATGTCTCTCCACCTCCGCCTCCTGTCTCTCCCCCTCCACCTCCTCCGTCTCCTCTCTCTCCACCTCCGTCTCCTGTCTCTCCACCTCCTCCTCCCCTGCCACATCCACCTCTGGGGCCCTGACATCCTCCTCCTGTCTCTCCCCCTCCGCCTCCTCCCATCCCCCCACCTCTGGCTCCCCCTCCTGTCTCCCCTCACCCTCTATCTCCTGTCTGGGCTGCTCCTCCATATCCCCCTCCTCACCAACCTCGGGGATAGCATCTAATGCTACCCTCGCCATGCGCTGTCACACCCTGCGACCTGGTACCTGTCCGTCCCGTCGTCGCCTCCTGCCATCTCCTCCGTCATCTCCACCTCGACCTCCGTCTCCACCACGGCCCCCATCTCCACCTCAACCTCCGTCTCCACCACGGCCCCCATCTCCACCTCGACCTCCATCATCACCCCGACCTCCGTCTCCACCTCGTCCTCCATCATCACCCCGACCTCCGTCTCCACCTCGTCCTCCATCATCACCCCTGCCTCCGTCCCTCCCTCCATCACCACCCCTCCCTCCATCTCCATCCCTGCCCCTGCCTCTACCTCTGCCTCTTCCCCCATCTCTGCCTCTGCCCCCTCGTCTGGCTCGCGGTACTCGTGGAATCACTGACCGCCTGTCAACTGGTGCTGGCCCGTCAGGATCTGTCAATGGTACAGGTCGGCGTGCATGCCACCATAGATCATAGGCTGGTGTGGTACCTGGATCTGCTGCCCCACCTCTCCAACCCCAGGCCTGGGCTACTAACCCGTCAATCTGCTGTGTCGCAAAGGCCACTGGGATGGCCGGCCCCCATGCATACTCTCTAGACGATCGTGCATACTCTGCCGTCCCCATGGGTACATCCTGCTGCTCCCCGAACTGTCTCAGTACACGCTGTGGCAGATACATCTCAATAATTAGCGACGTCTGTACTGTCCTACCAATCAGGTATCGATACTACCTACAAAAACTGAGATGCTCGTCCTCATCATCCCATACCTCACAATCCCTGTAGGGTCTCCAGATGAAGGTCACCATGGTATCAATCCGATGCCGCCACCACCCTGTCTCACCCATACAGGTCTGCTGTAATGCGCCGGCATAGTAGTAGGAGTAAGGCATCCCCGCGGCCAGCTGTGGTCTGTCGATAGGAGGGCGAAATATGGCAATACGCTCCCATGCCCAGATCATCATCAGTGTGGTCCCACAGGAGATACTCTCTCCTCTCCTGTACACAACGTCATGCAGCTGATGATAAAGTGTCCCCAGCAAACAAGGACCCCATGCATAAACTGTCCTCTCTCGTCGCATGCCGACCATGACATCCCCCCAGCCAATCGGAAATCCGTGTCCTCGTCGGTCTGGAACCAAGATGCCACCAATCAGAGTCGCCAAGAATGCATCAAAGCGACTGTAATGCTCCGCCAGGAAATCCCAATGGATCTCGTAACCCTCAATGCCGAGTCTGGCACCCTGATCCTGGTAGTACGGAAGGAATGCGCTGCGCCAATGGCGGGGGATGATGCAGTCCTCCTTGAATCGGTCAGGAGAATCACGGTAGGCGTCCTCCAATGTCAGTAGCCTCACTGTCGGTGGAAGAGTGGTCCTAGATGCCATCTCTCGCATAGCGCCATCAGTAAACCCCTGTTCGCCCGAATGGCGGGCATGAATGCAACATGGGATAAGCCGAGTCTCATCAGTCGTCGCCGCTCTCGCGGGCCTAGCTGATCACCAAACTGAAAGGTCCTCGGTCTGCTCTCCCTCGTGTAAATAGGGGCAAGCTGCCTCTACAAAAAGATGAACACGACATCAGCACCTTTTTGGACAACTGTGACCGTCATGGACAATAACTTAGGGCATGAAGGCATTAAAACAAGTTAAAGAAAGAAAACAGGCAAATGCGTCGCAAAAATGCAATTGCGTCGCAAAAACACAAATGCGTCGTTCAACAAATCAAATGCGTTCCAACAAATCAAATGCATCGCTATATTTCATTTGCGTCGCGAATTTAGGCGTTTGCGTTGCCATTTCGCGAATGCGGCGCGGAATTACACTTGCGGCATTCGAATAATCAGTTGCGTCGTATAATATCGATTGCGGCTTTCGGTGGGTCAAATGCGATGCGGTTAAGCACTTGCGTCGCACCAAAAATTCGAATGCGGCGCATACCGCCGGTGCGTCTCGTTTGTTCTTTGCACTTGCGTCGCGACGCATCAAATGCGGCGAACGCGAAGTCAATTGCGGCTTACGCGAACGCGTATGCGTCGCGGCGCATTCGTTCACTATCCTAGAAAGCATAAAAAAGCACGTAAATCGAAAAAATAACAAAGAAAGTTTAGTGTACATACCGCAGGTCCTGAGCCCTCTGGCTGTCTGAAGGTCCTCACGATCTCTCCGCGGTGCTCTGTCACTGGAATCACCATCGTCACTGCTGCGCCTTTTGCTCTGAGCTCTCAAGATTTACAAGGTGAATAGTGAAAGTGAATTGACTTTTACCCATTTGACCATCTATTTATAGGGTGAAAGTGACATTTTTCAACTGCAGTTAATACTGGAGGCTCATTTCCGCGCCTTTGACCTCTCCGTAAGTTGCTTTAAACATGTCAGAATTTGAAACCGACTGCGCCGCTATTTTTCTGACCATCAAATTGATTTATCGGGACCTTTTGCAAATTTTTCTGGCGCCGACCCAAAATTTGAAAATTTCCCGAGGGGGCAAGAATACTCCGTACCTTCACTGGGGCATATTTTGACTTAATTTTCTTTGTCACAATACGACAAGCGACATTATGACAAAGAGGGGCAAAATGTAGACACCTAAAAATGACCTAGGCCTGCAAGCTTCATTTTTACCACTTTCGTCCTAGCATAATTAAGCTATTTAATTATGTCCTTGGTCCACATTCGACTATTGATTAAATAATTCATAATTATTTAATTAATTCATGTCATTTGTTCCTCCTTGATTATTAAATAAATAAATATTATTTATTTATTTAATACATCACTAATTATCTA
Source organism: Sequoia sempervirens (assembly GCA_007258455.2). NCBI lineage: Eukaryota > Viridiplantae > Streptophyta > Pinopsida > Cupressales > Cupressaceae > Sequoia > Sequoia sempervirens. The sequence continues at coordinate 6,151 of VDFB02097920.1, forward strand.
AAGTCTTCCTTTGATTAAATAAATTTCATAATTTACTTAATTTCCCTTTAACATTTATGTCTTCTTGATTAATTAAATAAATTTTATTTATTTAATTACGTCACTAATTAAGTCCCCTTCTTCTAAAAAAATTAAATAAATTCTTATTTATTTAATTCTGTCCATTTTCCACTATAATTAAATAATTTATTTAATTATTTAATTATTCATTAGCTTTTTCTCCCATTAAAATTAAATAAATTTGATTTATTTAATTTAGCCATTCTCTTGAATTTTGAATTAAAATCATTATTTAATTTCAAAATAATTCTTTTATCACATTCCTCCATAATTAAATAATATCTTTATTATTTAATTACTTGCTAGTTATCTGGAGTAAATAAATCTTATTATTTAATTTCTCGAGCAACCTCTTTGTCCGTGCCAGCCTTATCTTCCAATTTAATTCTTGACTTTTGACTTCTCATTCAATTTCGACCGTTGATTGAATTATTTCATAATTCAATCTCCACCCTTCATTCTTACCTGTTGCCCTAATTTTGACCTAACCCTAATGCACATATCAACATTCAATCTTAAACATTGATCTTAGGGTTCCTGTCATCTTTTCATCCTGGCCACACGTTCAAAATTGCAATTTTTATAAAAGGGCAATTTTGACCTCATTTGCACGGCTCTCTCAGTCTTTAGCTCATTTTGGCTTCTTGCACTCTTAGTCTATGTCAACTTGCTGTCAATTTAGGGTCATAGTCATTAACAGTCATAGTCATTTTAGCTCATTGTAGGGTTATTGTTATTTTCTGCAAATCCTTCAACACTTGCATAGGGCTTAGTCTTTAGTTATAGTTGCTCACATAAATCTGAGGGCTTTATTATTTATCTGCAAGCTAGGAGGTATAACAGAGATTAATCATGGAAGGTGGAGACATAGGGTAACACTATCCCTTTTGTCTTCACATCACTTCCATTGTGCTTTGTTATTTTCATAAGAATTTTGATTGTTATTGTGCTAACCCCAATAATAAATTTAGGATTTTCCCTTGATTACAGATCTAACTTTAGGTACAAAAGAGAAAATTTTAGGATGATTTAAGGATCAAAGGGTGATAATCATATGGATGCAAGATGGATGTTTGATGGATTATTGGAACTCTTGAGAAAATATTGAAGGGTATATTAAAATTTAGGACTTGATTTGGGATTGATTTGTTTTGGATTTGGATTTTGGTGGACTCATAAACTCTAAGAGGTTGGATTTTTTCCTAGAGTTAAATCATTCACAAGATGCTAATTTTTCTAGGTGTGAGGAGAAGGATTCATCTAAACACTCCTATCCAAACAAGATGATTTTGATTGGTTTGATAATGAACTCCTAAATCCCAAGATGTTGGATGTTATCAAGGGATGAATTTTTTCACAAGGTTTGATAATTTGATCAAATATGTGGAGAAGGATGCATCTACACACATTCAATAAAACAAGGTGATTTTGGATTGGTTTCAAATGATTTTCCCAAAGTTTAACATGAAGGATTTTTCCAAGATTTTCAAAGAGTTGATGATGAGATGATTTTGGTTTTGATGTTTAAATATGGATGAAGGTTTGATTTTGATCTTAGGTTTACCTAAAAAGACACTTGCTTACTAGACCTCGGTTTTGATGAACAAGCTTTTCTCTAAACAAGATGTTCAAACTCCCTAAAAAGATTTGGATTTTGATAGTAATAGAATGAGAACAAACCAGGATTGTCTCTTGAAGCTTTTTTTTAAAAGTTAAAAAGAAATCTTTGTCTAAATTCATATAGTGTTGAGAGACGCTTTTGGTGATCTTTCAGACTAAGAGCTTTTACCTTTGGTTTCTTGATCTTGATCTTGCATGAAATCATTGGAGACACATGTGTGGGGTCCAATTGTTTTTAGTCTTTACTTAATGACTTTGTTTTACCACAAACACTTCTTGATTAACTTTTCAAACTAGATGTCCAATGTCTTAGCTTCTTCTCATTCCACAAGGTATATCATGTGAAACTTTGATGAAATCAAGGAAAGGGTTACCTATTATTAACTTTAGTGAGAAAATTGAGATATAATGCAAGTGTTTAGAAACCTCTAAGGATAAAATACCAAGGGAAAGCAATAACACATGAATTTGGTCAATTGTATTTGCTTCCTAAAGCGTTTGAAATTTTGATGACAATGTTAAATGTTTGTTTTCAGATATTTTCAAACAAGCAAAGTGTTTTGTAACCAAGAACAAGCACAATCCTATGAATATGAAAGACTATATTTTTGGATTCCCCACTTGGACAAGTCCAATTACACTTATTTTTAGTGAATGGTTAGATGCTTGACCCCACTGGCTCCCCTCCATAGCACTCACTTCTCAGGGCATCCAAACATCAGTACCCATGAAAATCCCATGGCATACTTTCCATTTCTACTAAAAACTATAAAAGTGTGGGATGGCTTCAAAACGATCGTTCTTGCACCAACAAATAGATAAGGATTTTGGCCTTTCTACAATAAGGGTTTTAATTCGGACTTTCCATTCATAGGAGTTGACCCAACGTGGTGATAGACCATTGCTTCCCTTCTCATCGGAGCCAACCGTGTGATACTGGCCTTTGTTCCAATACCCACTTTTATATCCCAACTGAAAATACTCTTGGCTTTAGAGTGTTACCAGCTGAGTCATTCCCTTGGGTGAGTACTTTTTCCCCAAGGCAGACCATCTAAGATAAACAAAAGCGAGCAAACATATCCATGGTTTGATCAACCCTCATTTAGAAACAAAGGGAGAATACACGCAATAGGTTTACTCACACTCACAAAGTTTGTTGTTCAATTTTAATTCCCAAAATGAAGTGTGGAGGCAATTACTTTATCCCAACCTAAGACCACAAAAAATCCTTTTGATTCTCAAGATCGTCATGAGGCACAAGAGAAGTGCATGCATCTTTTCAATGGTGTTAGTTTGAGTAATAAATTACAAAAACAAAGTAGTGCATGTTCATTTTAAGTCCACAAAGCAATTATTTTGATTTTTTTTAAAGCACAAAAATGAGATATGAAAGTTGTTTTGTTCAATTGTTAACCTCAAATGAAATCTAGTCAATTTTCCTAAAGTTTATTTTAACCCTTTGCAACAAAAATTGAAAGCTTTTGTAATGCTCGTTTTAGAGCCCAAAAAGAAGTGAGTTAGTCTAAAACAAAAAATTAAAGCATAGAATGGAAGCCTTAAGCATTTGAAAATACTTTGTTAACTTCAAGTTTCAATGCTCAATTTCTCTTTTTCTCAAAGATTCTTTAAAGATCACCTCTTGCAAGCTCCTTCTGCAAATGAAAATTCCTACAACATAAAAGAGACAAATCATGTGAAGACCAAGTTATTAAATTAAATTTGTTTTAAGCATAATAGAATGATTTTAAATGAAAATACTAATGATTTTTAAAAAAAGAATTAACAAGAATCCTGATTTTCTTAGACTTAAAAGAAAACATTATTCGAAACTATATTCTGCATAAAAAGCTCCTTTAAAGACATAAATCATCAGACTTTGATAAAACCAACGATCAAATTCAATCATGAAAGCTTCCAACATTAATTGTAGTAAGGCAACTTGAGATATTAGTTGTTGCAGCATATTAAAATCACGTGAAATGCTATAATTTAGACAACCAACCCACAGACTTTAAAACTCTAAGCTTTCCAACCATACATGCATTCAATACTTTCATTGACTTCAAAAAATTACAGTACTAACAAAACATTGCAGCATCCATTTCGAGGAAAATCAATCAAATTTTAACTCTGTCGAGACTTCATTACCAAATTCAAACTAAAAATTGATGGATAATGTCCTTAGAAGGCATAAAGCCAAATTCTTCAAATCCTTAATCACTGTTGGCTTCCAATCTATGTAGTCAACATAGAGTGTTCATGATTCACCCTTCATATTTTTAGTCTTGACTGACATGAAATTACTTTTGCATCTAGCAGAGGAGGAGGTGTATGAAGCAACCTGAGGTTTTACCTACTACCAAGAGTTGCATATGGGGAAGGTCTACCGCTATCTCCATTGAATTTAGTTTATTTAATGCATTTTTTTGTTTGGCTTTAGCAGGGAAGGCATTCCAATAGGTTGTAGGCTTTCGAGGGAAGACAATCTATGATTAAGGTAAGTGACCAACCATACTTATAAGCTGGTGGGGGACAGAATGGCCGTTAGGTTCACAATATTTCAATATTCATTCTAGCTGCCACCTATCTTATAGCTATTATTACTCAATTTTAGCCCTAAATGGAGAACAATTAAACTCAAATATAGAGAAAATACATTACTGGGGGAGAGGCGTGCCTAATGATTTTCAAAATATAGAATACCAAATACCATATTCCTCATTGACAAGCTTTCAAATCACAAGTATTGGAGCTCCTCCACATCTTTTTCTGTAGTTGCTTTCATGCAGCGGGTCCACTAGTGGAACTCCACATTTTATTGCCTCAAAAGTGGTGTGATTCAATCAACTACAGTAAATTCATTAGCATAGAGACCAAATAGAGAAGCAAGAACATTAATGAGACAAATGCCAATCATCACCTATGAGCAAAAAGAACCTCGATATTTTTTCAATCATACACCAAAGGCAGCAGTATATGACCAAAAACCACAACTATAGGTAGGCCAGGCAATAGATACGAGTAGGACTAAAAGAAGAATGAGCATTTATCACTAAGCCGTGAGAGGCTTGACCTTTACACAACTTATCAAAATGAATGAAATGTAGAGAGCTAGTGGTTGTTTGTTATGTTGACACAAATTCTTAACCTCTCTCATAGGCCCCACAAACAACAAGGAGCGACTGTGCCACTGTTAACCCTCACCTTGACTTCTCACGGAAGATGCATGCAAGAATAGCCAGGGCCCTAATTTCGGCCTTGCCATCTTCCCCTTCCTATTCGGGCATCATTGATTTCCTGATAGGTGCAGGCCACAAGGGCTATCACAAGCGGGTCATCAATCTTCTTGTTCAGGCTAGTAAAGAGTGGTGGGATTCCTCTTCCATCCCCTTCAATTTCCCTGTCCTTGGATACGTACAAAATGAATTTATTAGAAACTTTCAAGCAAATACATTTAGCAAGAGTACAGCCAGATTATGTGATCTTACTAGTAGGTTCAAAGCCGATTTCTACTATATTTTTTCCAAAGTGCAATGATTGTAGGGCCTTTGTAATTTTTGTTGCAATCTCCTAATGTGTTTTTATTGCATTTGATAACTACCTACCTAAAATGTTGTTTATTCCCTAGAGGACGAAGGAAAAAAATAGATGCATTATATCTCAAAATACTTGTAACATACTCTTAGTGTATGGGGATCATTCAAAAGTATAGAAGAATGCGGATTTTTTTGGATAACACTCGCAATTATTTTGATAGGAAAGTCTACAAAATACAGGTTAATACCACTCTTGACATTAATTTGCACATTTTTTTGTTGAGCAGTTGTCAATTACATTCAAAATGATGCAAGATCAAAATACTAGATAAATGAGAAGTTGAATCTATATCAAAGAAGTATGAAGAGAAGTATTAGCAAGCATGGGAATTAAATCAAGTTCTGGTTTGGCATCAAAGGAAGCTGCATTCAGAGATATCTAGGAATGAAAAAAATGGAGTTATAAATGCAATTTTTAGAATGGAACAAGGAGGTGATTGAGATAGTCTTCTTCAGGCTCAAGCAGAGCAAATACAAGCAAACATAGAAGAGCTACGAAATGCATTGAATGAGAGTTGCATTAATCAATAATAGACAAAAATAAAGGTTGTTCTTTCCTATCTCTAGCATGGATTTATATTAAAGAAAGTATTCTACACATCAATTATGATCAGAAATAAATACTTTCTATTCCATTTTGTTTTTTTAATGCATTCAAACCAGTTAAGGACAAAAATAAAGACTTTTTATTCCTATGCAATGCATTTAACATAAACAGATCAGAGGTCCAAGCCCTCCTTCTAGTGCCATATGTGAGCACCCTACAAATTTGCACACAATCTAAACTGCATAACAAAGGTTAGTTCATGCAAACTTACTAAATGCTCCTATGAAATAATGCATAATGCCTCTTAAATAAGATAACAAAACAAACTAATTGGAAGCATAAAATAAGCACAAATGCACACCTATTCCATAGTGGATTGGTGTCACTTTTTTGTGAAAAGTGACCCTTTCCCAACCCTTGAGAAGCTCAATGATAAAATTTCTTGAAGATGGAGTGGACAAAATCAGCTCTCAATGTGAAGAGAGTAAATTTGCATGAATTGTGCATGATCAAGTGAAAAGGATGAGTTCTCTATTTATAGGAGAGAATGATGGAGAGATATGCAAAATGGGTCAATGTGGGATAAAGATTCAACCAATAGGAAGGAGCCACTTTTCCAAATGTGAGTGGATGGAGGATGTGCAAGTTTTGGTCAATGTGCCAATAAATGACATTAGGTGGCCTTTTCAAATTTATAATTTGTCTTGTTGGAGGGAGAAAAGGGGGCTTAAATGCCAAGTGGGGGACATGTAAAAGTAGAATTAATGCTATGTTGGAAGGGACAAGTCAACTTGGATTTGAATTCAAACTTGAGGGAATATTCCATTTTTATGCCATGTTGATGGTGATGGAACTTCAAATTTGTGTTTGTTGTGTTCGATTTTTATCCTGCCTTATGCCTCTGGACATCTACGGTGTTTGGGAAAAATCCTAAGGTTGGGTTTTTACCTTTGTCTTCATGTAAAACCCTAATGTTCATCTTACACCTTGGGTGGGATCTATTTGGCCTTTACTTTTTGGGAGGGTTTTAAAACAACTTAAGCCCCATCGCTTCATCTAGGCCAAGCCCCTTTTTTGTTTTATCATTTTATTTCCTTAGCTTGACTTTATTTTCCTAAGTCTTGGATGGTCTCATGCTCCCTCATTTAAATGACAACTTATGTCATTGTTTTTCATCAGCCTAGTGATGTCCCCTTATTCCTTTAATAAATTTTTTTATTTTGTAGAGGGACAAGTTCGCATGACCATAGATCAATAATCATTTGATCTCATCCGTTCCCCACCATCCCATGATGACCCCACCGCACTGTTTTGGTTGATCGCAATATCACGGGCGAGTGCCACGTGTCTCATCCTATGAAGCCGAAGGGATGATAAAATACTTTGATGCATCTATTTGGTTTTAATACATTATGCAGTGGGTTACTAAAGCATTTATGAGATGCACATGTTGCAAATCAGTGGAGATGTTATAATCTCAATAGGAAAGGTACTCGATGTTTAGGGACAAAGTTGGTGACTGTGTTGGATGAACTAGATTGTCGATGGTTGAGATCCACAGTTGATCGCCATCGTGTGATTAGAATTTGTGAGGTCTTTATTAATCGTGATATTGCGAGCGAGTGCCATGTGGATCTCATTGGCAATGTGTAGTAAGGTGGGCCCCTTGTTGCCACAATGGAGATTGTGTCAGTTTGATTTGAAGGCATTCAATCGATGATCTAACCAAGGTGAAGGATCGATGGCTTGTATTTGAATCTACATCAAATACGATTGGATCTGTTGGTGCAGAGCGCAAGTACACTTTAATGGCAGACATGACATTTACTAGTAGTGTTTGATTGAAATAAACCAATTATTCTCCTATTTTTATTATGTCATAAAGCATTCAAACATCTCTACGGAGTAGTCTCAAGGCCAAGGACAATGTTACAAGTTATTGCAGTAGAGATCTAGGTTTCTGCAAACACAAAGTTGTGAGTTGATTTATGTATCTCCTAGTTATTCCGAATTCAAATTTGGGGGAAATTTGTTGTGTGCTTGTTGTAGGGCTATAAGTTAATTGAATTGTGGGAAACCGCAAGGTTCTATTTTTTAATTTAATATTTTTTTTATCCCTACTTTTTTTAAAGTTTGAAATAGCAAGGAAGCCCTCGTTTACTCAAGATGGCACCAACAAAGCAACACTCTGGCTAGATTGATTATTTAAGTAGAAACCTATATGATGATTTCCTAGATCAATTTCCATTGTCAATGAATGATAGGAAGAAGGGGTTGGTTTTGATGTGAGGTAAAACTCTAGGGGAGGGATTAGTATATATTTGTTCCAACATAGTCGATACTAGGGTTCCTCTTACTGGTCTAGAGATGTTTAGATTGTGGTTTGGACAAAGGAATTTACCCCACCCATTTTCTAATGGTTGGATGTATGATATGGGGAAGTTGGTGGTACCGAATGTGTTCCCTAATATAGACTTGCTTAGGGTAGTGGTTGCATGATATGACCCTGTCACACGGGTGATTCGAGATAATGATGGAGAGGTTCTGTTAAGCATCAACAGAGAGGAATTCTAATAGGTTTTTTATCTAAGTGATCCTAGTACATTCTTGGTTCCTATTGATCTTGAAGAGATGAAACAGGTATATGGGAGGTTGAAATAACTTTTCAGAGCTAAGTTGCTCCCACCTCATTTGGCCAGGGCAGGGGGTTCAAAATTCTATATTATCCCTAATGACCAAGAACCTTTTAGACTCAACTACTTTGCAAATCATTTCTTGGCCACCTTTTACTCATTGTGCCATATTTTTGGTTTTCACCCTAACAAAGTGATGCCTATTGCTTACATGTTTATGGGGGTGCAAATACAACACCCTAATTTCTCAATGATTTATGATTTTGCTT
>VDFB02097921.1:0-25971 GCA_007258455.2 Sequoia sempervirens
AGACCCTACTTGCACATGAATATTTCTTAATTATCAAACTACATTAACCTTTTTTTTATCAAGTTGGATGACCTTCTTGTTTTTTTGGACAAGGTTCAATCCCAATGTCTTGTATATAGAAAATGACATAACATTTCCAGAAGCCCCTTAATCTAGTAGGCAATTATGTAGACTCTTCCCATAGATTCTCAAACTTAAAAGAAATGGTGGGGTACCTACCTAGTTTTTGTAAAAAGCTATGTTCATGTCAGCAGTGGGTGCCACCTTGGTTTTCCCTTTTGATTTATCAACTTCTTCCAAATATTTCAACACTATCTCTCATTGAGCATGGCACCACTTCAGGATATCAAAGTATGATAAAGAGGTTTTCTATTTTTGCATCTCAGAAACAATATCAAACTCTTTGTTATAACTTGCATTACATTTGAAAACACCATATGAATTACCTTTGTTATGGAAGTCAGGTGGACCTTTTGGTGGAGGAGGGTTATTATTAGCACTTTGATTCAGAGGCACCATGTGATTAGGTGGTGTTGATGTAGTGAAAAAACCCTTATTATGATTCCTTAAAAAGTGTCTTCCTTTTTTCTAAAAGGCTTGGGGGTCATACGCATCTTCCTCTAGTTCATTCTCATTTTGCATTGGGAATGAAGGTTCTTCCTCAAAGAGGTCATAAGTCATTGTTGTATCTACTGAGCCACCTTCTTTATTTGAATTCCCTTAGCATGTTTGGACATCTTCCTGTGCCATCTTCATGACTTTCTCCATTTTAGGGTAGTTTACCTTGGAATGGATTGGGGTATCATGCAACCTGCACCAGTTAGTCATAAAATTAAGGTCAACCACATTCTTTGGTAATATCCTCTATTTTGATTTTGATAGCCTTGGTTAGGGGAGTTTTGTCCTTGATAACCCCTCTGGCTATGATTATTGTTATTCTAATAATTACCCTAATTGTTGTTCTGATTAGGTTAATTACCTTGATTTTGAGAGGGGTTCAGTTTAAGCTGAGCCATGTCATTTGTGACTTGAGATAGAGTTTTCTTTAAGGTCTCCACCTCATTTGTGAGTTGAACTATTTTTTCATTTTCAACACTCTTTGCAACAGGTGGCTGGCCAATAATATTTGGTGTTCCAACTTGGTTATGATGACCATGCAGACTATGATGAGCCTGTGATTGTTGAAAGAAGTCAGGAGCTCCATGGAAAAATAATAGAATAGGAAGTTGAGTCTATAAATCATACATAGGTCCATAATGGGAATGAGACATTCCTGGGACAATATTGAATAAAGGGGTTGGGCTAGAAATCTAATATCCCATTGAACGAAAACCTCCTCCCAAACTTCCTTTTTGAGAGCTAATTTGTTGTTGCAGCTTGATAGCTAGATGATAAACCTTAAACAATGAATCAATATCTATCAGCTAATAAGTCCTTTGTAGGAATAATCCAAGCAAAGGGTCTATAACTCTAAAGTATACTTGAATGGCACTATTTTCATTAACTAGATAGGGGTCTTGTAGTCTCCTATACATCCATTGAAACCTGGTATTAAACAAGGGAAAAGGTTCACCTGGCTCCTTCCTAATGGTAGCAAATTGGTGGAACAAAATGGTTGGATCCACATAAAATCTAAACTGATTGATGAAAGCATTCTCCAGGTCTGTCTAGCTCAGAATAGAATGTTGAGGAAGATTTAGGTACCAGTTGTACACCATATCCCCTAAGGAATAAGGGAACAACCTAAAAACTACATCATGGTGAGCTATTTGGGCTCTAGTACAAGTGTCCTTAAAAGCTTTTATGTGCTCTTCAACACTCCTTTATTCTCCATGAATGTATTTGGGACATAATTTCTCAGGATTCTTAGGCATATCATGAAATCCTCCAAGAATAGTCCTTAATGGAGAGGGATTATTTTGAAAAAATGCCATTGGTGGTGGTGGTAGTGGTTGAACTAGATGTAATGGCACTTGAGATGGATTCAGTGGTGGATTGAAAGGTATCCACTAGGGTATTGGTGAAAAGCCTAGTGGAGTGAGTGGAGCTGACAAGCATGGTATGATGGTCACCCCAGTCTTGTGAATCTTGTGTCTTATTGAGGTCTTGAGTTCTATCAAAGATGGAGGATTTTTAGCTGATCAAAGAAATCTATGCGACCTTTTTTGTCAAAAAAACCCACTAATATCTAGTTTTCCCTTCTAGGCCCTCCTTCTAGAGCCAAAAATCTATTGATAGGGCTAGACAAGCATAGAAATAGTAAACAAAATACTACTATTTTGTTCTCCTAAAAGAGAAAGAATAATGCATGGTTATCTAACACCCAAGGTCTTGGTAATCGATTCTCAACTATGTTGGTTTCACTCAATGGTTCATGTGAACTATAATATTCAGGGGGCCTGCTAGTGTTGAGCTTCTGGATTTTTCTAAGATCAAACATGAATTTAAACCTACTTTAACCACAATTTTTACATAAACAAAAAAATATAGATCAAAGCTTGTGAACTGAAGAGAATGTTAATTCATCCAAGTTAATTAGACTTGCTGGCTTTCAAAGAATTCCTAACTAAAACTGTAAAACAAAATTAACTTGTGATTAACACACAGTTTCATTCATTCATAGTGCTAATTTTAACAGCACACTACAAATCACCATTTAAAATAAACATAAGATAAAATTTTATTCCTTGAAAGCTTTGCAAATCAAATGATTAACCCAAGATAAGTACCATTCTAGAACATAATATGAATTAGATTTAAATCTGGCTACTTCTACTATTGATGAAATAGATAACAACATTTATAAATCTAGCAGAATCACCAGTGTATAGAAAATCCATGCCTTTAAATCATCTCCATTTATATTAAGAGAATCTAGAATATACATCACCTCCCTCTGCTGAATCTAACTCCTATTCTATTCTGCTCTTAAGTTTCTCTACCTTCAGAAAATTTCTACTATTCTAAATCTATCTCTATCTCCTATATTAGACTCACTCTTTTTTCTTTTTCTTTTTTAACAAAGAGGTCCCAAAAGGTATCATATAAAAAATATGTCAAAAAAGAATTTGTCGGTCCCTACTTTATGGTTTTAAAAAAAGTCAGTTATAAAAGGGTCAGCCCTCAAATTTTTTTGGAATAAAGTTCATAATGAATTCAATGTGCATCCCCTTATCCATGTCGGTGAAGGATCATCATCAAGAGTAGCCCTTAGATATTTCACAACCATTGCATTAACTTCTGGCATCCGTGTCCACCCTCAAACTTCATTACAGAGTTGATTTGAATGTTTTGTAGCATTATCATAAATTTTGATCTACCTTTTCTAGTACACATCACAACTATCACTAAGACTCATGGCTCCTTCCTCCATTCATCTTTACTCTCACTCTAGATCTTTCTGTAAGTTGACCCCCTTGAGAGATAGCATTAGATTTCTCCTATCTAAACTTGAACACCAATGTTCACTGAGTCGATTGATCACCTTCAATCTCAAAGTAGATCCATGCCATTTATTCTCATAGTTTATTGATCTTCTTCACAGGACAGTCACATGGTCAAAATTCCAATGGTTTTCCCTCAGCTCCCTCTAATTGGTGGAACACATACCACATAATCTTACTAGGTGGTCAAAATTCATTCAAATAGAATTGCATGTCGGTGAGACACTAGTTGTGCCTCCCCAATGCAATTATACTTCATAGTAGCAATTGGTATAACTTAGAATTGTCGGCAAGACTTCATATCGAGCTATAGGAGTTATATTGATATCCAAAATTGTCACCCAGACTACCGCTTTCAGCCAGACATCATAGTGAGCCCTTAAGAGTTATACCATAGTGTTCCTCCATTGGCAAGACATCCGCATTCAGAAAGACATCATTCAGTTAGCAAGAGGTCATAGCGGGTTCCCATTAGTCATTCCAAAGAGCCAAAACCATCAACGAGACCCCAACAAGTGAAAGAGATATCTCCCAAAAGCCACAACCTTCGGTGAGACCACCTTCGACCTATCAAAATTTATAGCAAATGAGACTTCCTTTTGGCGAGACTCCACTTGGTCGGTATGACATCATACTAAGGCCATTTCATTCACTCGGAGTCTCCCTGAGCTCAATCTTGTGAACAACTACTAGTGAGAGGTCCATTGGTTGGAAAGAGATTACACCGAAGGCACAAACCTTAGGTGGGACACCATCGGGTTGGAAAGACGTTACCCTAAAGCCAAATCCTTTCCTTGACATCAGCCTTGTGAATAGCTTTCAGCAAGACTCCCATTGGTTGGGAAGACTTCATACTGATGATGCCCCCTTTTGGTGAGATGTCCTCCAGTTGGCAAGACATTACAGTGAGCCCTTCATCTTTTGCTGAGAGCTCACCCCATTGGTGGTACTTCTCCCTGAACTCAAACCCTTTTGATGACACTCTGCCGGTACACAAGAAATAGAAAACTTGATAGTGACCAAAATGTCTCGGTGATCTGAGCATTTCAAATGAATAGAACACAAAATCCAGTCGGCAAGACATTTGAGGAGTCTCACCGACTTTCTTCCTTGAGGATTTTTGTGCTAAATCTAATTGAGGCATGCTTTCAACTAAATCCATTGAGAAATAGCATCAGCTGTATGATTTAATCCTACAAAACAATGCCTCCATTAGTACCAAAAAGCATTGAAAATACATTATTCTTCATCATTTCATTCAATTTTAACAAAAAGAAACCCAACTCTAGCTAAGGTAGAACCAAATTTGATAGAACAAGAGACAGACCTAGGAGGAAAGAAAAATAACTCCTAAGACCCAAAACAAACAACCAAAGATGATGAAAACAAAAGAAAAGGTGGACCTATTTTGTTCCAAAATAAAATGGGGTGGTTATGCAAGGCATAACACTTATGAGTTAGAGGACATATCTCAAGAATTCATTCCAAAGCATGATCAACATCTTTCACCAAAGTCTAGGAGTGGTCCTTTCCAAGACATGTTGACTCCTTTGACCTCATGGTTACAGATATTGAAGAAACATTGGAATCGACCCTTGAGGATATTGAACCACTTACCATGTCTAATGATGACATCTAAGAACCCTTTGTAAGTAATCCATCCTTTGAAATTGACCCAGGTCAAGAACTTGATCGAAAGCATGTCGAAAACAACTCTAAAATCATTCATAATCAAGAATTTGTATCTCCAAGATCCTACAATGATCTAATGGACACTCTCCTATCTATGCAAGATGCACATACTCCTCCATTTACCCAAGAGATGCTTTCTATGGATGGACACATATTTCTTCATTCAGAATAGGATCCCTTTATCCCTAGCATTGTTACATAAAAAGAGCAGGTTATTTATTCGTACAGTCAAATAGATTTGTCAACATCAAGATTAGATATATCCAAAATCCAAACTGAAGACATCATGTATGAAGATATCCAGCATAATCCACTCAAGAAATTAGGTCAGAAAGAATAGGATATTCAGGAGTCAACAGAGCATCTAATTAAAATAACTTCATCTCCAGTGGTCAGTTATCAAAGAATGCATTCTAAATAGGAGCTCTCAGAACAAGTAGAATCAAAGCATGAAGATACTACTTCCACAATACTGGGGGAAACTTCATCTCAGGGTATGTGTAGGATCATGATGGGCCAAAAAGTGAAAATATTATAGGTATTTGTAGGGTATGTGGCTGATGACTTTTTTTTACCCAAAATTGATGAAACAAAAAGGGGTTTTAGAGGAGATTCTCAGCTTTCTACAAATATAAATTATGCTTTAAGTTGAATTTAATAAATAATTATTATTTGTTTTCTATTAGAATTATGTTTAAAGTCCTGATCGATAAGCTGATTGAAAAACATCTATAACTTTCAAATAGTATCACATTTTTTGAATCTAAAACATGCATCACATTCTATGCTTCACATACTATAGGATTGAAAAAATAAAAATTAAATTTCATAAATTTTTTACCAAGTTAAGGTGGTCAAACATACTGAGTTTTTATTTTTAAAAGTTGTAATAAAAATTCATAATTAATTATTTACTTGGAAAAAATTTACAAAAAAAGATGTATCACATCCAAACATGAGTCATCTACTTATATATAAAATCTTATAAAAAAATATTATCATTTTATTATGGTTAGGGTGGTCAGACAGACACCTACTTCTTATTTTTTCCCTGAAATTTAAGTACTACTACATTGAAATTTCAAATTTTCACCAAATAGAATTTATTTATTTTTAAATAAACCTAGTAATTTAGAAACTACATTCAATTTTCTATAGATTCTATTCTTACATTTATTTGAAATAATATAGATAACTTATTCAATTTTTATGTCAAGTTGCCTAACACTGATTTTTTTGAATTTTTTGCCACTTAAGGGCCTATTTTTTCCATGATGATCCTGCACATACCCCTCAAGCAAACATCAACATAGGAAGCGTGAAGAATCCTTATGATGAAACTAATGTCAATAGTACAACTAGCCACGTCATGAATCTTCATCCACCCCTCACCCTATCCATGAATTGGGACCAACATCAAAAGAAAGATTTGAACAAAGCACAAAGAATGCTATCAAATCAAAAGAAGCTAAAAAGCATAATGGACAAATCAAATAAGCATGGGTTCCAAAATATGCAAAGAAATATTATCCCTATCAATCTCCATTAGTCAAAGAAACAATGGGCAAAATAAAAGAGGGAAAAATATCCATCAAGGATGTTTGCAAAAGAAAAAGCAAGCTTTTCAAGTGGCGTACAAATTATATCAATTAGTTGGTCCTAACTCCATGCACACTTTTGTATACACCCATCATTGCTCATCTTCCCAAGTTTTGAGAGTAAAAGGTTCCAAACTATCAACCAATCCATCTCTTATCCATAAAAACACTCCATCGATGCCTCCACACATGATATTCAATTCTCAAATTGACCATGTATTGGAAATGACCCTTCATCATAAGGATTCTAAAGGAACTCTATCATGATGTGCACACATAGACATAGTTATCTCTAGTATCAACAAAGCAAATCACGAATCCTAAAAGTTGAATTCAAGTGCACTTATCTTAGCAAAGCAACTTCTTCAGGTAGGATACCAATTTCACATTATGACAGAAGCATCTTCATCGACACCACTAGGTAGGTCAGCATCAATCTTTCAGAAAAATTTAAAAAATTAAAAAATGCAAATCCAAAAAAATCAGAAAAAACAATAAAAAATCATCCTCTAGTGAAAACCACTATGGTGGCACTTTGGGCAAGACCATGATGAAAACCTAGAAAATAAGCATCATGTGTGGAATTGAGCATCTATGTGCACTAGTTCAGATGAAAGCATCTCATTCCATCCATAATAAATCCATTCACCCAAGAATCATCTATCCAATCCATGTGCATATATATGCATCCATAGTCTGAGTTATCTTGATCTCGATGAAAGTCTAGGGCACACTTTACACTTGCTCATGGTAAACATCTTGGCATGGGTCATTTTCATTGATCCTATCCTATCCAATATTATATGAGCCATGAAACATTATCCAAATGAGCATCATTTGTTCAAACACCTTATCTTATTGCAAAATAATTCTTGGAATCCTTTGTGTGCTTACCATATCCATGCATCCACACACCTATCCAAGCATCCATCCATAGCATTCCATACATTGCTAGACACTGGGGGTAGATATTTACATCTTGCTTCAAGAATAAATCTTGATCTATATCCTCCAACTTATGTGGTGATTCAAACATCGACAAACATGAAATAATATTGTTCCAACACTTGTGAGTAAGAATCAAAATCACTAGCCCATGGCATATTTTGACAGGAAGATGCTCCTTATCAAGCTTCATCTTCGATGGACATCAATCCAAATAATCACTATTAGTCACATCTAATGTGTGCTTCAACGTCACATCAAATCATCCAAACATATTTTGTTTGAAACCAAGCTTCAACAATCATGATCAATCAAATCTAATCAAAAAAATCATCTTGAGATGTCCTTGTGTTGCTTAACACTATCCTTGCATTGTTGTGTATCCTCAACAATGTTTTCATCATCAATCTCGATCAATCAAACCTTGCATTGTTATGTATCCTCAACAATGATATCATCATCATCAATCCATCGATTTGATCAATCAACCTTAGCTTGGTCTTCAATAGAATCCCAAATAGATCACTGATAACATCAGACACATCCTTATCCAAATCGTCAAAATCATGCGAAAAAATAAAAAAACATTCATAAAAATAGAAAAAATAAAAAATATGGTATCCAAACTACGTCATCTCTGAGCTTAAATGTAGGCAAGGCTAATATTTGATCAACCCTCGAGATACAAAAACACAAAACATCTAAAACACATCAAAAAATTCAAATACACTCAAAAAGTCAGAAAACATCAAAAACACGGAATCTGAACAATGTCGTCTTTGAACTTAAACGTAGGCAAGGCTAATCTCTTATCAACCCTTGAGACATCAAAATCCAAAAACATTCAAAAAGCATAAAATCCAAAAACATTCGAATAAAAACAAATATCCAAAAACATTTGAAAAAAAAATCAAAACATTTGAAAAATCCAAAAATACCAAAAATAGCCTCAAAACATTCCAAAAATGTCAAAACATCCAAATATTTCAAAAAATCCATCTGTCTCATTTTTCTTTCACTCAAAATAATCAATCATCCATAATAAACTAATCATCACCTTCATCCTTTGGCAAAAAAAAGAAAAAGAAAAAAAAAACACAACAATTAGTAAAAGAAAACTTCAAACACAAAATCAAAATCGAAACAACAAACCTTTAAACACAAAATCAAACTCTTGATCATTTGCAAACATGTCACTCAACCTTATATCAACAGCCTATCAATCAACTTATCAACCCATCATCATCCTATACAATGCTTGTCCTAGGATATATCATTCTGACAATGGGCATCATTTTGGATATCACTTTGGATACTTATCCTATCAAAACACATCTCTTTGGCTCAAGATATAAAGGACATTGGCTTGTTTGTGTTTTTGATATTTTCTTTTGATTTATCTTATTGTGCTCATTCCAAGGATCTCTCACTAATATCTGAATGAAGGATTTAGAGAGATAGGAATGGGGCAACAATCATTATCTTTGGTCTATTGTGCTTGTTGGACATTCTTGTAAAATAACTTGGTGAATAATTTCTTTGTTAGGTATGTCCTAGCAAGGTTTTTGTATGTCAAGTGTGAACAAGAATACTCCTATCTATTTGTCATGTCAAATTCCATTGCTCTAGGTACAACACCATCCTGGTTCTTTATACCTTGATGTATAGTATCTATGTGTATTATCAAACATAAGGTAAGTAGCCCTTTAAAAATACCAATCCTTGATATGAAAATCATCATCATCTATCATCATCAACATCTCTAATAAAGTCTCGTTAGATCATGGACTTTTTGGATCCTTTTGTCATCATCTCATTTCTTCTTTCTTCTCTTTGTGCTAACATAACATCACCAATGCATCCATCCTGCATCCATCTTGCATCCATCCTACATCCAAAAGCCATCATTACTTTGCACATCATCTCACATGCATGTTCATCATCATAATATAGATTTGTTAGTCTAAGCATCTCATAAAATCATACATTTGCATAAAACATCTACTGCATAATCATATAGGCATCATCACTTCATCCATCTCACATGCATTGCATTATCATTTATGTTGTTTAGAATAATATAGATTTGTTATTCTAAGCATCTTAAAACCATCTCATTTGCATCATCATCATAACCATCAATACATCCATCTTGAACCTCTTTATCATGATATTGACCCTAAAATCAAATCTTTTCACTCAATCTCTTGAGGGGGCAATGTACTAAGGTACTTCTTTCCATAGGGGCATCCAAAAAAAAAAGAATTTTGATCGCGAAAAGTTTATTCTTTGAAGCAACATAGCAAGTACATTTCTTCAAGAGGGTCAAAATGTAGACACATGAAATTGACATCATGCATTCAATTAGGTCATATTCATCCATTCAGCAAATAAATCAAGTTTATTTATCAATCTCCTAAAGTCATCAATTTAAATTAAATAAAACAACTTTATCCTAACATCACTCTCCTTGATTAAATAAATCAAACCTTTATTTAATTAAGTCTGAAATCACATTCCTTCCCTTTTGATTTAAATAAATCAAAATATTTAAGTCAAAAGGGTCAAAGACCCTAATCATTAGTTAATATAATCTAATCTTAATCAATCTAACCTAACCACCCATCACATCCTCTAGCTTTTCCCACTTGCACAAATAAATCAATTTATTGATTTATTAAATCATTTTTTTCCATCAAAATGGAATATTTGAGGAATATTCCCTCAAATTTGAATTCAAAAAAAAATTGACATGTTCATCTAACAAGGCATTTATGAGCTCTTACATGTCCCTTGCGCAAGTCAAACTCAGCATTTAACTCTCAAATTCAAATTTGAAATCTCCCTCTTTTTAGCACATTGACCAAAATGTGCTCATCCTCCAACCTATCACAAGTTGACAAGTAGCCTCTTTTCATTGGTGGATCTTTAGTCCAACATCCTCTAGATTTGGAATTCTTGTATCATTCTATTTTATAAACATAGATCATCTCCATTGATTTAATTCTCCACAATCTCCACAATCTTAGCATTTCATCTTCACAACTTAATTCACAAGCTTATGCAAAGTCACTCTCTTCAATTGAGAACTGATTTTGTCCATCCACTCAATCTCAAGGCATTGCATCATTTAGCTTAGCAAAGGATTGGGAAAGAGCTTCTTTCCATGGAAGCTCCAATCCACTATGGGATAGGTATCCATTATGCTCTTTTATGTTCTTAGTTAGTTGTTTTATTTACATTGCGAGACATAATAGATTATCTCATAGGAGCACTATGGTATTTGCATAGTTTGAAGTAACATGCTAATATGTTTTGAAGTTTGAGATATTTTGTAGCTTTGTGGTGCTCACAGGTGGTTGGATGTTATTTTTTGTTCTTTGGATGGGGTGATGGTTGCAAAAACAATACAAAATTGGTAGTTATGATAATTCTTTCCCAATTTTTGTAGGCATGATTTTTTCATATAACACTTAAAAATATAGTTTATCATTCCAAGAATGTCCTATAAAATAAACATAGGGATCAATATATATCAATGGAATTTTACTCTACTATGGCATACATGCAGGTTTGCACATAAGGGAAATACATTGTCAACCACTACAAACAATGGTGGCATCAATGTTCCATATAACACTCAAAATATAACTTATCATTCCAAAAATGTGTTAGTATGTATCAATGTTGTTTGCATCTTCTATGACATACATCAAAATCTGCACATTGCATTGTTCATCATTGTGGTCGATGGTTGCATAAATGTTCCATATAACACTTAAAATACAATTTATCATTGCAAGAATGTCCCAACAAAATAGGGGAAATCCATTTTCCATCACTCCGATCAATGGTGAAATTGCCAAGACTTTTCTATTGCTTTACCAACCATCCCCCTATGCAAGAAAACACAAAACAAGTTCTTTTTATTTCTATCCCCTCACTCTCAATAATGTCAAAGCTCAATACTTGGCCTTCACATCATTGTTTATTGTAATGGTTTCTATCCCTTTTATTTGTCATGTAACCTTTTATTGTCCATCTATTACCTATTGTCTATATGTAATTCCACATACATACATTTCCTAATGAGGGTGCTAACCTGAGAGATAGAAAATCACACACACAACTAGAAAATATTATTATTATTTTGAATACAAAAATATTGCATGCAAAAGATCTCCAATCCTTGAGTTCTACAATACATGCTAGTTATAGAAACTACAAAAAATCCCCTTTTCACAATCTATGAACTTTTCCTCAAAAAGCTACCAAAAATCAAAAAACCCATCCATAAATAACTAATTTTGGTCTTGGAGTCAAAACAACATTTGAATTATGAGTTTTGGTGGTTTGGCACCAAAAAATAAAATTTGAAATTTAAAATTTAAAAGCACATTTAGAAATTAGCACATTTTTGAAAGTGCACTAAGTTCTGGGAGCCATAACTTTTGATCTAGGACTTCGTTTTTTGAACCATTTGAACCGTTGGAAAGGTCTTGAACTCAAGAATGCTCTTGAAATTTTCTATGCCAATTTTTACAAGTTATAGGGCCGTTCCAAGGCCACTTAATGCCTCAAATCTGATATAGAAGGTTTTAAGGTGCAATTCTAGGAGTCTGAAACTGCAGTATCTTTCAAATTGGGAATGCTTTTGACCTAATTATTTCACTAATGTTCTCATTTTTCTATTCTAAATCCTCCCATATAAATTTTATCCCCAAATACCTTCAAATTCTAATACTTGCTAAAAATAGCAATTGACCAAGTAAAATAGAAAATCAAAATTGAAAGTTGGGAATTACATTATGAATAAAAGGGTATCCAAAACTACAAACCGGAAATGCAAATACTTTTTTTTGGGTGATGTAGGATTTCCCTTACACCACTAGATGCTCCTACATCATTTTCACACATTTTTTTTGTGTCTACATATGTCTGAGCAACATATCCCTTCATATGCATCCAAGGCATTCAACGACTGCATATCTACTTGGAAAAACGAGTTGTTTGAATGATAGGCTATATATTAAGTGTAATAAGGAACATTGATTTCAAGGTGGTGGATGATGTATGTTATTTCTTGGGGGTTTGGTGAGAGTGCATGAGGCTCCATGACCCAATATGGTAGGGTAGAGAGAAGACCTCATTTTTTGTGTTTCATTTTATATTTCCTATGTGCACAACTTGATTCTTCACTTGAATTGGGTTCTTTAACAATATGTGTAGATCTTCCTTTCTATTTTGCTAGATACGGCAAGGTACATGCCAACAATTATAGTGCACTATGAATCAAAGAAGAGGATCATCTCCAACAATTGTCTTCATTGCCATCATTATGAAATGTTGTTATTCTTTATGGTAACTGTATTGCTTCTCTTTTCCCTCTTCATGTCCATGCATATAGAATTTCCACCATTTCTAAAGTCTCTTCCTTATCACTTTTTATATATGTGAGATGTAATCATGGTCATACTACATCATGCCTTGTGCAAAAGGTATGCGTACATCTTCTTTATTTCATCTCTTCTATTGCATTTATATTACATACCTTTTTGTTCTAAATTATAGAACTATTTAAAATTTGTAATTTAGATATTGATTACCAATGAAACATGTTCACCTCACTAAAATTCACATTTTCCTTGTGTAACTATATATGAGTTAAACCATTTTAGATTGAAACTACATTCTATTTATATGCAAGGAATATAGATCTCCAAAATGCTAGATAGCTTTACGATCACATGCTTGGCATGTACACCCTACAACTACATTATATCTATATACAAGGTAAGGCTACTGGTGTAGGAGCACCTAGGAAACACACCTAGGAAGTAGTCTAGGTTGAAGTTTTGTTTGGGTATGTTATTTTGAGGTCATGTTGACCATTTAGTTAGCATTTGTTAATTTTGAATAAATCTTGATCTATTGTGGTTAGTGTAAGAAGAAGTGAAAAGGATAGATGAGTGTAGTTTCTCATTTGGCTTAGGTTACCAACATTTGGGAAAAATTGGAAAACATAGCAGGTTTTTTAATTTTTGTTTTTTGATCATTTGTAGGTCTGACCAAGGGAGTTTAACTACTTTGTGAACCTTTATAAGGTGGATTTTGACTTACAGTATCAGTTAGAATCATTGGAGTTTGTAATCAATTTTGGAAAAACAAGAAAATAGAGTTATTGGGTGTGCGTTTCTTATTCTTTTCCCTAGTTTTGAGTTAGTAGATTAATGGATTGAATAAGGCATTTTTTACAGCTTAGAACGTAGTGTAATTCCTTTCTAGACATTTCTTAGATCACTAGTTAGCTTAATTCATTGATTCAAGACTTTGTTTTGTTAGGTTAGTTTTTTTCTTGCAAGTTTTGTTCTGACTGTTAGGCCGATAGAGATGGAGCTCTAGACTATGTTTTCCCTATACCTGGTGTATGGGCTCTTGGAAATAGAGGCTAGACTCCATGATTGTACATAATGTAGAGGTAGGAGTCCTTAGGAGTCAAGAATACATGGCAAAGAGTTGTTCCTAGGTGAGCTTAATAGTGCCCGGTTAGGACAGTCAAAGAGTGCATAGCACTAAGGTTGTAGGGGTGCCAATCTCCTAGTGAAGCATGGTGTGGAGTGGATGTGGAATGCCTTGCAGAGCCTTGGTAGCAAGAAGGAGGCTTCATACAAACCAGAGGTGGCAAACAAGTTGAGTGATCACAAGGAGGTCAAAAATTGGCTTAAAACAAGCCTAATTTTGCTAGGTTAAGGGCTTGAGCAGCGTACAGACAGTGGGGGCTCCAAACCCCAAAAATATTCAAGGTGTGGGCTAGGGTATCATGGATGCCAAGGAAAGATTTAGGGTCATTTGGAGAATTTGAGTACACTCTCCATTTTTCTTGAGTTAAGAGACCTAATTGGGGCTCTAGGCCTTGTAGCCTTTTTCTAACCCTAGGAGAGGGTTTGGTGGAAGCAATGGAGAATTGGAGTCTAGTGACTGAATAAGAACCCTAAATAGGTTGCTATGAAGATTTTACATCTTTACACCCCTGTAAGACCTAATTGAATTTTGAAGGTAATTGGCCTTTAGGGAAGAGTAAGGGTCAAGGGTGAGATAGTGGCAAGGCACCAAGATTGTCTTGGTAGAATGAAAGAATGTTGATAGTGGGGTTCGCCAGTAGTAGCATGGGTGCCTATACCTGAGATAGGACCTAAAGGCTAAGGTGGGAAAGTCACCGAGGAGTTCTTGGGAACAAGGACCCAGAACATGGGATAGTGAGTGTTCCATCCAACCCTACCTTATTAGATTTGTATCAAAGCAAGTAAAAGATCTGGGAAAGAATCTTGTATGTCTAAGGTTGAGTCTAGTGATTCTTCCATCATGGTGATAAATGCAGAACTGGCCAAGATGGTTGAAGAGTAGGAGGAAGATAATAAACTATTAAGGGGAAGAATAGCCCAACTTGAAGTAGTGAGGGGCATGCAATTAGAAGGAAGAATACCAAAGGAAGAAGAGGTTGTAGAGGAAGACAAGACCCCTAAACTTGACCCTATTTTGAAAGAGGAGCCTTTCTTGAAGGCATTGAAGGCTTTGAGTGGAAAAGAACTTGAAGGAATACCATTATTTAGTGTAAAGATGGAAGTTGATCTAGTCATGGAATGGATAGAGGGTATGGAAAACCATTTTGAATGTGATGGAGTCACTGAAGCAAAGAAGGTGAAGGTGGCAAAATCAAGACTAAGAGGTTCTACCTTGACTTGGTGGAAATTTATTTAGACAGAAAGAAGGTATGCAACGTATCTCAACTCCAGAAGGAAAAGGAAACAAGACCAGGCTTCTAAGGGCAGAGGCAAAGGCAAAGATCAAAGAGATCAAAGAGGATAGCCAGGTGGCTACCAAGGAAGAGGCAATGACCAAAGAAACCAAGGAGAGTCTAAAATCACAAAGCATGGAGGAGAAACATCTTCTAGAGGAAGATATAAGAGAGGTAGAGGACCTCAAGGAGGTTCAAACACAGGAAGAGGAGCAGGAAGGAGCAATTCATATTTTGCAAACATGAAATGCTACCATTGTGGACAAGTAGGTAATCCTACTTATAGGTTCCCAAAGAAAGCATCTTCATCAAGCAATGAGAAGAGAGTGGCATATGCACAAGAGGACACCATGAGTCCTAAGTCATCTAAGGTCAGTCATATTGAATCTGAAGTAGGAGAGAATCTAATGTTCAGTAGAGTTTTGATCAGACAACCTGTCAAGGAAGAACCAAAACAGAGGAGAGCTCTATTTAGAGTAAGGTGTAAAATACTTGGGAAAGTATGCAAGGTCATAGTAGATTCAGGTTCAACAGACAATATAATCTCAGAGGAGGCAGCAATGAAACTAAAATTGGAGAAGGTACCCCATACTAATCCCTACAAGGTCACATGGCTAAACAAAGGGAAAAGTGTTTTAGTAAATGAGCAAGTAACGGTGAAGTTTTCCATTGGAGGGTACAAGGACAAGTTAGTTTGTGATGTGTTACCCATGGATGCATGCCATCTACTATTGGGAAGACCATGGCAATATGATAGAAGTGTCATATATGATGGGAAAGAGAACAAGATCTCATTCAAGAAGGATGGGAAGACTTTCAAGTTGCAGTCACTGTCAAAAGAAGAGGGATAGTCAAAGACACCAAGTGTCATGTTAAGTAGTGGGAAGGAGTTCCTTAACAACTTACATCAAGGGGGTGAAGGATATGTGGTTATGTTACAACCTAAAGAAGAGAACAAGACTAAAAAGACAATCATACTGGAAGCAGTCCAAAAGTTACTTGAAAGGTACAAGAGTATAGTTAGTGATGGGACACCCGCAACTTTACCTCCAAAGAGAGCCATAAGTCATCAAATTGACTTCATACCTGGAGCTTCATTACCAAACAAAGTAGCATACAAGCTTACACCATATCAGAATCTAGAGGTAGCTAGGCAAGTGCAAGAGTTGTTGGATCAAAGATTGATTCAAAAGAGCATCAGCCCATGTGCAGTACCAGTGGTCTTAGCAACCAAGAAGGGAGGTAAATGGAGGTTATGCACTAATTCTAGAGCAATCAATAGGATCACCATTAGGTATAGGTTCCCTATTTCTAGAATTGAAGACTTAATGGATTGTCTTGGAGGAGCTCAGTACTTCACCAAGTTGGATCTCAAGAGTGGATACCATCATATCAAAATTAAGGATGGTGATGAGTGGAAGACAACATTTAAGACAAATGATGGGTTATATGAATGGAGAGTGATGCCATTTGGTCTCTCCAATTCCCCTAGCACATTCATGAGGCACATGAATGAAGTGCTCAAGGATTTTATAAGGATATTTGTGGTGGTATACCTTGATGACATCCTCATATACATCAAGACAGCAGAAGAGGATTTGAAACATGTGGAGTTGGTTCTTAGAAGGTTACAAGAGGAGAAGTTGGCAATCAATCTAGAGAAGTGCGATTTCTTTAAGCAAGAGCTTGTCTATTTGGGTTTTGTAGTGTCCAAAGGATCATCGAAGATGGATCCAAGCAAGGTGGAAGCCATCCTAAAATGGCCTACACCAACCACAGGGACATAGGTAAGAAGTTTTCATGGATTGGCTCAATTTTATAGAAAATTCATAAGGAACTTTAGTGGTATATGTTCGCCAGTCCTAGATACAATCAAGGGTGGTTTAAAAACTAAGTTTTTGTGGACTCAAGAAGCTAAGAAAGTGTTTGAGAAACTAAAACAAGAAGTGGCAACTCAACCTATTCTCTTATTACCTAGTTTTGACAAATTGTTCACTGTAGAATGTGATGCAAGTGGAGTGGCAGTAGGAGGAGTGCTAAGTCAAGAGGGCAGCCCTATAGCCTTCTTTAGTGAGAAGCTCAATGAAGCCAAGAAGAAGTATTCAACCTATGACTTGGAACTTTATGCTTTGGTTTAGTCACTTAGGAAATGGAGGCATTACCTTCTACCCAAGGAGTTTGTAGTCTTTACTGACAATCAGCCACTTAGCTTTATCATCACTCAAGAGAAGTCAAGTAATAGGCATTTGAAGTGGATGGAATAAATCCAAGCTTTTACTTTTACCATCAAACACAAGAATGGATAGCTAAACAAAGTAGTAGATGCATTAAGTAGGAAATTGTTGATAGTGCAAGAGATACAAATCAAGAGCATTAGCATAGAGAGTTTCAAGGATCTCTATGGGGAAGATGAAGACTTTTTAGAGGTCTATAAGGTATGTTCTAACTTTGAAAATCATTTCCATAGCTAATATTTTGAGTATACTTTGCAAAGTGGGTTACTGTTTAAAGGAAATCAGTTATGTGTTCCAAGAGGGTCAATGAGGGAAAATCTAATTTAGGAAAAGAATAATGGCAGTCTTAATGGACATTTTGGCATCAACAAGACTTTAGAACTAGTGCAAAGATTCTATTACTGGCCTAAGTTGGCAAGAGATGTTAGAAAGTATGTGGAATAGTGTGTTGTGTGTATGAAAGCTAAGGGAGGAGCTAGTAATGCTGATCTATATCAACCCCTACCCATTCCCAACAGACCATGGGAGTGTGTAAGTATGGATTTTTTGGTAGGCATTCCTAAGACCAAGACTTGTTTTGACAGTGTTTATGTAGTGGTAGACAGATTTAGCAAAATGAGTCATTTTATCCCTTGCAAAACTACTCATGATGCTAGCTACATAGCTCATCTTTTCTTCAAGGAAGTTGTAAGGATCCATGGACTACCTTTGAGCATTGTTTCTAACAGGGATGTGAAGTCCATGAGTCACTTTTGGAAGACTCTATGGAGTAGATTGGGTACCAACCTGTCTTTTGGATCAACTTACCATCCTCAAACTGATGGTCAAATAGAGGTGGTTAATAGGGTGCTAGGTAATCTTCTAAGGTGCCTAACTATAGAATATGGGTAGACATGGGATATGGTTATCTCACAAGCTGAGTATGCTTACAATGATAGTGTGAACTGAACCACAGGGAAGAGTCATTTTGAAATTGTGTATGGGATGCACCCAAGAGGCATATGTGAACTTAGAGATCTTGGAGCTATGGAACATAGAAGTGGACATGTAGAAGACTTTAGTCAAACCATGAAGGAGATTCAGGAGCAGGTGAAGAAGACAGTCACCGAGGCTACACAAAATTTGAAGGAGAAAGTAGATTTGTCAAGGAAGGATGTGCAATTTACAGTAGGAGACTATGTCATGGTCCACCTTAACAAATAAAGGTTGCAGAAGGGAATTTCAACCAAGTTGTAGATGAAGAGAGTGGGTTCATGCAAGGTATTGGCCAAGTGTGGCAAGAATGCATACAAGGTGGAGTTACCTACCGATCTAGGAATCTCGCTAGTTTTCAATATAGCTGACTTGATCAAGTACAAGGGATCAGTCAATGATGTGGATCAGAATAGTAAGGAGATCTTCAAGGACATCAGTAATCTTTCCTTACCTAATGAAGACAAGCCTCAGGCAGAGAAGATCTTGAAGTCAATAGTGCAGAAGGCTACAAGACAAGGTGTACACAGAGCACCTTATCAAGTGGAAGAACAAGCATGAATCAGAAGCCACATGGGTTCAAGAAGACCAGTTCAATAATCTTGGTATTTCCCTATCATTTATCTCTCCTTCCATTCCTTTGTGTTTTGGCTGAGAGGGGGAGAATGGTGTAGGAGCACCTAGGAAACACACCTAGGAAGCAATCTACATTGAATTTTTATTTGGGTATGTTATTTTGAGGTCATGTTGACCATTTAGTTAGCATTTGATAATTTTGAATAAATATTGATCTATTGTGATCAGTGTAATAAGAACTAAAAAGGATATATGAGTGTAGTTTCTCATTTGGCTTACATTACCAACATTTGGGAAAAATTGGAAAACACAGTGGGTTTTTCATTTTTTGCTTTTTGATCATTTGTAGGTCCAACCAAGGGAGTTAAACTACTTTTTGAACCTTTATAAGGTGGATTTTGACTTGGAGTATAGGTTAGAATCATTGGAGTTTGTAATCAGTTTTGGAAAAACAAGAAAACAGATTTATTGGGTGTGCATTTCCTATTCTTTTCCCTACTTTTGAGTTAGTAGATTAATGGATTGAATAAGGAATTTTGTATAGCTTAGAATGTAGTGTAATTCCTTTCCAGGTATTTCTTAGTTTAGTAGTTAGCTTGTTGCATTGATTCAAGCCTTTGTTTTGTTAGGTTAGTTGTTTTCTTGCAAGTTTTGTTTTGATTGTTAGACCAGCAGAGATGGAGCTCTAGACCATGTTTCCCCTGTACTTGGTGTATGGGATCTTGGAAAAAGAGGCTAGACTCCATGATTGTACATAATGTAGAGGTCGGAGTCCTTAGGATTCAAGAATACATGGCAAAGAGCTATTCCTAGGCCACCTTAACAGTGCCCAGTTAGGATAGTCAAAGAGTGCAGAGCACTAAGGTTGCAGGGGTGCCAATCTCCTGGTGAACCATGGTGTGGAGTGGATGTGGAATGCCTTGCAAAGCCTTGGTAGCAGAAGGAGGCTTCACACAAACCAAAGGTGGAAAACAAGGTGACTGATCACAAGGATGTCAGAAATTGGCTTAAAATAAGCCTAATTTTGCTAGGTTAACGGTTTGAGTAGCATGCGGATAGTGGGGGCTCCAAACCCCAAAAATATTCAAGGTGTGGGATAGGGTATCACGGATGCCAAGGAAAGATTCAGGGTCATTTGGAGAATTTGAGTACACTCTCCATTTTTCTCGGGTTAAGAGACCTAATTAGGGCTCTAGGCCTTGTAGCCTTTTTCTAACCCTAGGAGAGGGTTTGGTGGAAGCGATGGAGAATTGGAGTCCAATGACTAAATAAGAACCCTAAATAGGTTTCTATGAATCTTTTACAACATCTTTACACCCTTGCAAGAACCTAACTGAATGTTGAAGGTAATTGGCCTTTAGCGAAGAGTAAGGGTCAAGGGTGAGATAGTGGCAAGGCACCAAGATTGGCTTGGTAGAATGAAAGAATGTTGATAGTGGGGTTGGCTAGTAGTACCAGGGGTGCCTATACTTGAGATAGGACCTAAAGGTTAAGGTGGGAGAGTCACCTAGGAGTTCTTGGGAACAAGGACCCAGAGCGTGGGATAGTGAGTGTTCCATCCAACCCTACCCTATCAGGTATATATCTTTTATTCCATCTCTTATTTCACAACTACGTGTCAATATATAAAAAATGTATAACATTGATTTCAACTCGAGAAAATTCATAGGTGCCAATGCATTGCTTTCACTATTGATCAAAGTGGTGGAAATTTATATTTTTGCTTGGGGGTTTGGTGAGAGCCCATGAGGCTCCATGACCCAATATGTTAGGATGGAGAGTAGGCCTTCTTTTATTGTGTTCATATTGCAACCCATTGCATGAACAAGGCATGCCAACATTTCATTTAATTTTTTCCTTCTATTACAACTAAATTGCATATTATTTGCTATAAATAATACAACTCTTTATATTTCTTGATTTAGATATTGTCTACCAATGACACATGTCCATTGCACTAAACTTCACATTATCCTTTCATTTTTGCATAGTATACTCAAGCCAAAAAATCCTCCTCCGTGGATGTTTTATTGCCATTAGACCTTCTATGAAGTCAATAGGTGCCGAAAAAATTCTTTCACCATTAATCAATGTGGTGGATAATTTATTTTTTTGCTCAGGGGTTTGGTTAGAGCCCATGAGGCTCGATGACCCAATATGGTAGGGTGGAGAGTGGGTCTTCTTTTTTTTATCTTCATACTACATTCCACCATGTGCACAAGGTATGCCTACATTTTATTTGTTTCATCCCTTCTATTATAGGTGCATTGCATAGTATCTTTTATAAATTATAGAACTCTTTATATTTCCTAATTTTGATATTTTCTACTAATGAAACATGTTCATTGCATTAAACTTCACATTTTTCTATCATTTTTGTAGAACATACTCCACCCATAATGGGGATTTTTAAGAAGTAATGTGTTATAAATGACCTTTCAGAATACTCATAGTGACTACAAAATCATTCACAATGGTCAAATAAACAATTTGATCCTCATAGGCTCTATATTAAGTGTAATAAGGAACAATGATTTTACCATTGATCAAAGTGGTTGATGATATATGTTCTTGCTCGGGGGTTTGGTGAGAGCCCATGAGGCTCCATGACCCAATATGGTAGGGTGGAGAGTGGGCCTCATTTTGTTGTGTTTCATTTTATATTTCCTATGTGTAGATCTATATGTTTTTGACATAAGATTCATTATGTTATAGAGTTTATGTTGTTATCCAGAAGGCATTGTTGACTGCTGGTCTATAGCTTTGGCTATATTGTTTCCTTTTCGATAAGGTTTTGTTGGAAAAAGGTATTTCCTAGGTTTCTATTGAAAAAATTATTTTCATGAAGGATTTTAGGATCAAGGAGATATTACACAAGCACAAAATGATGTAAAAACCAGCTTATTAGATTGATAGAGAGGGAAACCTTAAATAATAAAGTACAAGGAAGCCAAGATCCACAAAATGTGGAGAGGAGATCAATGGTAGCAAAAGGTCAACCACAAAGAGAGGGTGAGATTCATAACCACCCATGAATTAAGGGAAATATTCCTTCAACATGGAGTGGTGGTGAATAACTACCCACAAAGATAGGTTGAGACTCCTAGCCACCCATGAATGAAGGGAAAGACTCATTCAACATGGAGTGGTGACAGATAACCACCCACAAAGATAGAGTGAGGTGTCAAAGACCATTTCCTTGACACATAAGAAAAAATATACCTAAGTAGGTTTAAGTAAGCCAAGTGTACATCTATGAGTTCACCAACACATATCTACCACCACTCCAAGTTGAAGGAGTCTTTCCCTTCATTTATGGGTGGTTAGGAGTCTCACCCTATCTTTACGGTTGACCTTTTTCCACCACTCCTCTCCTATCCATATTTTGTGGATCTTGGCTTCCTTGTACCTTCCTATTTAAGGTTGCTCTCTCTATGAATCTAATAAGCTAGTTTTACATCATTTTGTACCAATCTACTTTTTCATTAACATCAACAAAATCCTCTGGATGCAATTATCTCTTTATTGTTATGGTTGTCCATGACTTATGTAAATATACTTATTTGACATTTGTATGTCCTATTCCCAATTAAAAATATTCTAAGCTTTTAGATAATTCTATTATCCTTTTGACATAACCTACATGTATTAGTACCTTTATATATGCCCTACTGTCTTAGCGTAATGGTATCATAAAAAGGGTTATTAATGATTCCATAAGGATTCTTAAATGTGGTCACTTGATCTCTCTTGGTATGTTTCAATCTTGTTTTGATTTTCTATAACATACATACATATCTGCACATAGGAGTAATAAGATGAAACACAACAAAATCAATGTTCCAAATAATACTTACAATATAGCTTATCATTTGCTACAGGCAAATATGTAAGCATCCTCTGCTCTCTTTCATATTGCATCACTGCCATTTGGACTTCCCTTCACCTATTAGCTCATTGTTTCATGTCACTACACGCAAATACTAGTTTCTAACTTGTTGTATTGACTATTTAGTCCTCAAAACTTTGATTTATAAAAATATTTTAAGGTGTAATTGAAATACATCATTTTGGTACATTATATGAGATTTTATTTTTAGTTACGGATTTATGAAGCATGATTAATAATGAATGTTATTAATACATAGAAATCTACATTTTGAAAAGTTACAAAATATGTGATCAAGGCATCATTTTACTCTAACTTATCCTTCCACCACCATTTTAAAATATTTAAATGCACTTTTCACATATAGGAGTATTTTTGGGCCCAACGTCTTTTATGGTCTAGAGTTAACACTTGTGTTAAATCTTTTGTCAGAATAGAGTTGATTAAAATTTCAATATGCCTTATCAAATTTATTTACAAGTTGCACATGTGTACACAAAGTTAAGGGGATTTATGTGACTAGTATAAATTATTTTTCATATTTTATTGCATGCCTAATATTATTTTTAATTGGATTAAATTAGGTATTTCCCTTTTATTCATATCTCCCAAAAGGACATGGTTTTATCAAGGCTAAGATTATAATCTTGCATTTATTTTTAATTTTCCTATTTAGAACCTTAGAGAAACACCCTCTTAGATTTATAAGAACCTAAAGAGGAAGAACACATGCCATTTCTTATGACTTGATGCCTAATTGTCCGTTGTCTAATAACAACTCTTACCTTTATATCTAAGTTAATGTAATTGACTTATCATGTTATTAAGTATCTTTAGGATTTTGGGAGCCACAAATTTGATAACCAATGAACACTTATTTCCATATGATACATACTAATGACAATATGATTCATTTTCTTATTTACTTTATATAACACATTTTAAAATCATACATGATCCAATTTTCACTAATTCTACATAATTTATAACATGCTATACACATTTACTAATTAATCACCTTATGATCATACATTACCTTATTTTGATTTTATACTTTTAGCATTTATACCTTTATTACCATATCATTAAATGACAACATCATGCCTTCTCTATCCTCATTCATAATCTTCATTGTGTTATTTTTCTTATTTTTGAGCATCTCAATTTTCGCATATATATTCATGATTATATCTATCAACATTATTCATTTTATTGGTCTTTACACTCTACTCAGACATGAAATCTTGATATATGATCATACTCATTCTAGTGCATGAGAAAAACCTAACAATGATTTTACACTTCTTGTGTAGGTTTGAAGATTGATGGATATCATTACAATTTTGAACACTATAAATTTGAGACTAAAAATCCTAAGAGTGCAACAAAGGACATCACTATCTAGAAGTCTATTTATTTGAAAATTTATAGAGAAAAATTCAAAAATCAATAGAGATAAAAGTTATAAGAATAGATGAGTGTGATTTTTTTTTTTTTTTGGATCGATAAATATAAGACAAATGGTCAAGCAAAATGTGTATGTTGGGAATGAAAAAGCTGGATAGCTTATACGGAAAGGTAATAAGAAGCAAAAGTCCAAAATGATTGGACATTTAGCCATTGCAGGTGTGCAACGAGTGTGTGGGCATCTGCGGAACATAACTTCATTTCATTGCCTGGTGTGTGGTCACTGAACCATTTGCATAACTTTGTACAATTTTATTCGTAGAATCATAATTGAAATAATTATCGAATGTTGTATTCGCTTTAGCAGACGATTTGTTCGCCAATTTCTAACAAAGCCAGAACTCAACGCAAGAAACAATACTAATTCAGCATATGCACCGCTATGCCCAAGAAGTACAGCTTTCTTACAGAGATCAACCGCTGCTTTAAAATCTTTGCTCTCCTTCTCTCCTCCACTTCCATTGAACTTTATTAAAGCCATTGAAAATGTGGCTCTAGAGTGAGATGCATTGACAGCCTTGTCCAGACAAACAAACACACCATCTGTATGACCTTTGAAATAAAATGCATTTAATAACTTTTGGTTTACAAAATGTTTGTTTAATTTATTTGGCCTGTGAGTGGAGGTTTAATCAACTACAATTTGTTTCAATATTTTTTATCTGGAAGAATGCAATTTTCATGCTGAACTGTTTGACTGATATTGGTAGCATGTTTAATTTTACGCTGAAGTGATTGTCAATAGATCAATAAAACCTACAATATGTAATTGGTGTCAGAATAAATTTCTGAATGAACAGAATAACACAGAGCTGCTGTTCTGTTTCTCAATCAACTGGGAATACACAAATAAAATGTGGAAGCACAAGGAGACATGGAACTTTCTTTTGTATTTAATAAGTCAGAAACAACAATACATAAAAGACTAAACATAAAACTTAGAAAATAAATTCTAAGCTACAGATTTCAAGTTGTTGGGAGCTTTCATGGACTTCTCACACAAACAAACAACTTTCAAGAGCTGCCAGGAGCTCAGGAGCTATCAGGAGCAATCACTGCTCACATACAAAACAAATATACAGCTATTGTTGTTCAGAAATTTCTCTGAATCACATAGAAAACAAACAAAAACATTCCTCTTTAGACTGCTACTGCTCAGGAAATACTCTTCTCCAACTGACAAAATTAAGTGCCTTCAATTCCTTTTTGTCTCTTCAAAAGCATTCCCTCTTAAATTTGAAATTACCTACCACTATAAATTGGGAATTCAAAATGGCCTACCACATTTACATCTGGAGCAGTTAGGAACTAGGGGATGAAAATCCCATAAACTATCATTGAAGAAAGGGGCTCTTGATGG
>VDFB02097922.1:0-12174 GCA_007258455.2 Sequoia sempervirens
AACCCTCTACCTCATATCTCTCTCCCACTCCCTCCCTCTTTCCCTCTGTCCATCTTCAATCTTCATATTATGTTTCTTTGCCTTCTAATTTTGCATTTTAAATGAAAAAACTTGGTTTTACACCTTATTTATGTCATTTAATCCTTGATTTTTGTCTCCAATAGATTTATTTAAAACTATAGACACCATCTAATTGAATTATGAGATTCCTCTCTTCTTCTATTAGGATGTAAGAAAAATTATTTGAGAGGTCTTTTTGGATATTAGCCATTCTACTTTCAAGGAGATCCTTTCTTTGAAAAGGTTTCTAAAGACTTGGATATTCCACTCTTTTAGTCTGAGTTTTATGAATTTTAACTTTTGATTGAATATGCACATCTTAGTGCAATCATCAACTGTTTGGGTGAGCCAAGATTCAGTGACAACCATTCCTCTCTCTCTCCCCTTCCCCTCTCTCATAACTCATAAAGAAGTGACAAATTTCATGAAGAAGTGAAATAAGTATTTTTTTTGTTTCAAATAAAATATCACAACTCTCCACTATAAGTATATCATTTAAAAAATAAAGTGGTCATTTAATAAAATAAGACACTCATTGAAACAAGTATTGTTATCATAGTGAAAAAATATTGTTCTTATATGTACAACAATTGGGGTAGCAATGTATAAACCCTTAAACCATCTACCCTGTACCCTTAACCCTCCCTCCTTCTATCTATTTCCTTAACCCTGTATTTTTTTGTTTCAAATAAAATATCACAACTCTCCACTATAAGCATATCATTTAAAAAATAAAATGGTCATTTAATAAAATAAGACACTTAGTGAAACAAGTGTTGTTATCATAGTGAAAAAATATTGTTCTTATATGTACAACAATTGGGGTAGCAATGCATAAACCCTTAAACCATCTACCCTATACCCTTAACCCTCCCTCCTTCTATCTGTTTCCCACTCCCTCCCTCTCTCTCTCTCAAGTATCTTCAATATCCTACCCCGTCTCCCTTCCTTAGGTCTCTCTCTCACTCACTCACTCCCTCTATCTCTCTCCCCTTAACCCTAAACCCTAAACCCTTAACCCCTAATAAACCCTCTACCCTCTACCCTTAACCCTCCATTCTTGTATCTCTCTCCCACTCCCTTCCTCTCTCTCTCTCTCAAGTCTCTCTCCTTGAAGGCTGAGGGATGATGTTGAGGAGTGAGATAAATTTAAGGAGTTTATAGTTGAGGAGAGGTAGGAGGAAGAAAGACCTAAGAGGAGTGGGTATTGAAAAAAGACCTAAAGAGGGAGAGAATGGAGGAAGATATGAAGAGAGACCTAAGAGAGGGAGAGGGTAGGAGGAAAGACTTGAGAGAGAGGGTAGAGGGTTTAAGGGTTAAGGAGTTAATAGTTAGAGATTTAGGGTTATGGAGTAGTGATGGAACTCAAACTTTTGTTCTAAGTGTTCTATTTTATAAAAACAACATATGGACTAATAGTTTGAACACAAAAAAATCTATTTGTTATAAAAACAACACATAATAATTTAAATACAACTTATATTGAACAAAAATGGACTAATGGTTGAATCTTATTTTCACATTTATCTATTTTCTTATTGTTCTATTAGTGGCTAATTAAATCTTCATTGAAAACCTACAAAAGAGCTTGGGTCTTTCAATCTCAAAGCTTGTCTAATTTCTTGATGAGAATCATTCACATTGATTCCCAATATTGTGCTCCAATTGCATGATACATTTATAAAATGCACTTGGTAATTTAGTATGTGGTTGAAATATTAGAGTAACAACAAATGGTTCTTTTCATTTTTGGCACATGATTGGCCATTTTACTATGTTAAATTTTTATTTTCAGTTTTATTTTCATGGTTTTCATGTTGTCAAATTTTCATACATTTCTTAGTCTTTAAAAAAAAAAAAATGAAGGTTCTATTAGTGTCCCCAATCTTGCTAAAATCATGTATAGAGAGAGTACAATATATAAACTATTAATTATAGAGTATAACAACAAAATGAATTTAAAAACTGCTACATAGAAACAAGGTTTAGAATAATTCAAAATAGAGATACCATTCTCCTAAAAGTACTATGTATAGAAACCCTATGTAGCCACACTTTCACTCTCTCCCACTCTCACTCTCCCGCTCTCTCCGGCTCTCACACCCTCTCCCACTCTCTCCTACTCTCTCTCTCCCTGTCTCCCACTCCCCCACTCTCCCCCATTCTCTCGCACCCTCTCCCACTCTCTCCCACCTTCTTCCTACCTCCCTCCCACTCTCTCCCACTCTTTTCCTGCCTCTCTTCCCCACTCTCTCCCACTCTTTGCCACCCTTTCTCCCACCCTCTCCCACTCTCTGCCACCCTCTTCCACTCTCTCCCTACCTCCCTCCCTCCCTTAAGCCCACCTTCCACCTCCTAATTACTCTCGGGCATATAGAGAGGAGTAAGAGGGAGATAAAAAGAGAAATAGAGATAGAGATATAGAGTAGGAGAGATCGAGGGAGAGATGGAGTGAATAAGAGAGAAAATGGGGGAGAGGGAGAGATATCTCAATAGATAGAGGGGGGAAGAGGCGAGAGTGATATAGATAGTGGGAGATATAGAGAGCGACAGGGAGAGATATATCAATCACCCTCCCTATATCTTTATCTATTCATCCTTATCTCTTTATCTCTCTACCCCTCTCTATCTCTTTGTCTCCCTTTCTATTTGTATGTTTGTCATTATCTCCCTCTCTCTCTATATTTTCTTCCCTATATTTATCTTTGTCTCCTTAAGTGTGCAATGGGTACATTGAAGAGGTCTTAAAGGAGAAGTATCATATCTTTAATCAAATGGCGTGCTACCTTGAGCATAACTCCCCAAGGACACATGCCATCCTTGGATTGTTGACATGAAACAACCAATCAAAATTTAGTTTCTCTCTCTCATATTAATATATATTACTATTATATTAAATATATATTATATTAATTATATTTTGTATTATATAAAAATATACTTATTATTAATTAGTAATTATAATAATTTTATACGTATTTAATAATTTTGTTAAAGAATATAATATATAATTATAATAAGTTGAATAATTATATTATTTATTATGTAAAATATATCTAATATATACTTAACTATATTGTAGAATATTAAAACCTAGCTAAATGGCACCAAAATTTTGAACTTAATTAACATACTATAAAAGCTAACAAAACTAGGTTGTAGCTCATCAAATTGGAGAAGTGGAAGGTCAATGCCAGCGCCGAGGAAGATTTTGGAGTAGTGAAAACAAGGTCAATGCCAGTGAGGCAGAGTTTGGAGAGTGAAAACAAGGTCAATACAGTCTTTTAGGAAGAGTTTGGAGTTAAAACAGATCAATACCAGTGTTAGCCAGAAGAGTTTGGAGGAGTGAAAACAAGTCAATATTAGTCTTGAGGAAGAGTTTGGAGGTGAAAACAAGGTCAATACCAGCCTTAGGGGCAGTTAGGGGCACTCATGAAATAGAAGCGACCAAGGGCAATGGAATGCTTGTAAGTTTGGCACCCCCATTCTCTTTAACCTTCAATTTTCATTCCTAGTTTCCAAAGGAATCTTCTGCCATTGCTTGTTCTAGTAAAATGGTATAGATAAGACAAAAAAAAAAAAGCTTATACAAAACATATCCACCTACAATCCCATTCAAAGCATTTTAATTAATTCCTTGAATTAAAACCTAAAACAAGAATCCTTACAGCGATTGAGATGAACAAAACAACCCTTGATCATTTTATTCAAAATTTAGATATGCTTGGCTTTAATGGAGATATGAGTTTAGATTAATCATATCAATTCAAATGCTAGTACTATCATAAAACATCAAATCCCATGAATTCAAAACCTACGGAATGACTCAAATCCTAAATTGTATTTCTCTCTAAAACCATTGGACTTTACAATTTTCTCTGTAACTTCATCTAGACTCGACCAAAAATATCTAACTTGCTAACCCATGCTTCTGGCCTTGAAATCCTTCTTATAGAAAAAGGAGGAGCAAACAAGCATTAGGCCAGAAAGCACACGTGTGTCACCAGCCAATTGGACCGCCTTGTACTCTTCATCAGTTGGCCAATAAAAATTGATCACCTCATTCACCTTGACACTATAAGGTTTGTACTTAACTGCCACCTAATCCGCTTCTCTTTCAAAAGACTCCAAGAATGAGTTGGTGGTAATGATTTTTTCCATACAGCTCACCAACAAATCATAATGTGAGTTACCCTATTTTTTAGGGTTTTATAGTCCAAACATGATATAAAGTGGCTCTTACACTTTTTGTGATTACTGTAGCTTGTGTAAGAGGCCTGTGGATATTATTGTAATTGTAGGATGCATGAATAGGGCATAGGTTTTAACAAAACATGTATGGAGATATGATTTTATGAATTTTTATCCATGTGCAGACCTAATGGGTTGTTTCTGAACACTGAATATAAATGATACACACACACACACATACACACATATATATGTATGTATGTATATGTATTTTTAAATGTAAATATAAATGCAATTACTGGATGCTCTCTTAGAACAATAAATGCAACATATCATTAAAAAAATCTATATCTATGTATATAAATATGTATTTCTAAATGCAAGTGTAAATGCAAAGAGCATATGGTTTTGTAGTGTTATAGATACAACATATCCATAAATTAATGTAATTTAAATTCTAAAGCCTTCAACACATATAATATGAAATCGATCATGTTGGTGTTTTTTCCTATAAACCAGGTTGGTCTTCTAATCTACCTATGGAATTGCCAATTCCAATCAAGGGCAACTCGAAGGACATGGACCAACTAACAAGGATTTTAATAATAACCTCCTACACTTTGGGTTCTACAAGACCCAGGAGGGTGGTCCCTATAATGTGTTTATGATCTATGCACCAAACTCATAAACAATCATTAACGATTCATAGATAATCCCACAAATAGCTCAACAGAATAGGATACCACTAAAATGAATTGGCCTTTCACCAATAATATCAACTACTTGGAGCATGAGATGATTACAAAATTATTCCGTAACTTATGATAGTCATTTTACTTGCAATTTGGCGGAAAACCCTAAGCAAAGACATACAAACATAGAGTTTCACAAATTCATACAATTTAGATCAGTTCCATATACCATTGGGGAGTCAAATTCACAAACATTCATGATTCAACAACATATTTAAATACTTAGAATGCATGATCCCTGGCAATATTGCATTACAATAGTGTCAATTACTGTCCCAGCCCAATACTTCTTACTAAATCCCTCTACAAACATACCCATCCATGATTCCATCCAAGCACTTTAATTAATTCTTTGAATTAAAGCCAAAACGGAAAACACACACATCAGAGCAATGAGATGAATGTCATAATCCTTGATTATTCTATTCAAAATTATGATATGTTTGTACAGAGTACAGACATGAGCTCTAGATATAACATCATAGCTCAAATGCTAGTGGTGCTTATGAAACATCAAATCTCCATAACTTTAAAACCCATTACAGGATAACCCCAAACCTAAATTTCCTTCACATTCAAAAAGGTTCTTACAATCTACTCTGTAACTATACCTAGACTCAACCTTCAAAATATCTGACTTGCCAACCCTTATTTTTGGCCTTGAAATCCTTCTTATAGAAAATGAATGAGCAACA
Organism: Sequoia sempervirens; assembly: GCA_007258455.2. Classification (NCBI taxonomy): domain Eukaryota; kingdom Viridiplantae; phylum Streptophyta; class Pinopsida; order Cupressales; family Cupressaceae; genus Sequoia; species Sequoia sempervirens. The sequence continues at coordinate 5,699 of VDFB02097922.1, forward strand.
AGCATCGGGCCAAAAATTACACATGTCATCAATCAATTGGACTATTATGTGTCAATTCAAAACTATGATCAAAACCACCAAGTCCCGAAGCATCTTTTCATTGATTTCTACTCATTACACAATAGCTGTAGCATTTGTTACACCTCAAAACCTATGCCCAAAGTTGCCATGGAAACAAAACCATAATAAGTTATAATATAACCACTGAGCTGTCAGTTGCCAGTAATAGACATTTTTTCACTCCTCTTTGGTTAAGTACTTGTCCACCCAATTCTGATATTCCTCATCTATTGGCCAATTAAAATTCACCACCTCCCTCACCTTGGTATTGTAAGGTGTGAATTTCACCACAACCTGGTTGGCCTCCCTCTCAAATGACTCTAAGAACATGTTGGTATTAATTATTTTATCCATGTTGCTTACCAACAAGTCATGGTCTGAGTCATCACAAATCAATTTGATTTGTGCATTAATAACCTCTTATGCCCTATCTTACCACTACTACAGTGTCTTAATATTTCCTTGTGCATCTATTACATCTACCAGAAAAGTGTCATTCCAATCATAAAAACTCTTTACTAGTTCTCTAATTTTCCTACTCAAATCATCAAGCATGGCCTGAAATCACTTCAATGATTTCACAAAGATTTGAGTAGGATTTAAGGATTGGGGTCTGCTATTTACATCAAATCTGGAAGCCTTAAAAATAACATCTAAATCAGTGGCCCAAGGGATCCACTTCTCAACCAGAGGTAGAACAACTTCCCGATCTCTGTTAATGTTTTGTATTCCACCCAAGAATAAAGAATATAAAGAATGTACAACTAGCAATCTAGAATCAACCTTCTCATTTAAATGCCTCAAAATGGTGTCAACTACCTCATTGTGTTTAGCCATAGCACCATCCTCACTCGCCCTTAGGGCAGCCTGTAATTCTATGATTTTATTTATCATCTGCTTTTTGGTAGGATCTGCAAAATACTCATCTTCCTCTTTGACTGGCCCTGGTGCAAGGCTATTAGCAGGTCTCTGAATTGGGGATCCAAGAGTAGAAATTATTGGAATAATAGGGGGCAATGACCCCGAAGTAGTAGGTAATGCTTTGATAGCAGAGGCACTGGAGGATTCTCCCACCTGCCTGTATCTCAATCTATCTACTTCAGACTATAACTCAACATTTTTCTGCTACATTCTACTATACTCCCCAATTATTGCATTGTACTTTTCCATCAGGCTTTTCTTTTCAGTTTCATCTCTTTTAGCTATCATCTGGGCCAATTTGGCCACATTCAGTGTCAGGCTTGTGGCTTATGTTGTTGAGGTTTCAGAAGCTCTCTTGATAATGAGCCCACCCCTTAGACTTGGGCTAATATCAGCCACATTTGGTTTTATACCTTGAGGTGCCAGTGCCCATATGGCTAAAGTTTCATATTCCTCACTAAAAGCAAAGTCTTGTAGAGCTTCCTTGACTTCTTCTTCACTATTTTGCATAGGATGCTTAGACTACATAATAGCATTGAATGATACAACATCAGCTATGTCCCATTCGGGGAGGAGTAAGACACCAGCCTGAGATACAAGTTTCCTTCCTTCATTAGGAGTGATGCTTTTGAATTGCTCCATTAATTTAGCTTTGACTTCATCATCATTCTCATGGTCAGACCTATTAGGTCTTGATTCCCTCCTGGTTTTGCATTTATCTTGATATTCTTCAAGTTTCATCCTCCAGATCAATTGCAAGAATACATGAGTTTTCACGAAGGCATCATCATCCAAGAACGCCTTGCAAGCCACCATCCTGGTGTCTTGTACACACTGCCCCTTTATATCCATATCAATTGGCACCAATTGTGTTGATCTAGGAGGGGAGGGGATACCAAGCTACATGTCCTAATCAGTTATAATTATTTCATCCACCAGAGCCTCTTGTGACTCCTCAACTCTTCGCCTCTTAAGGCTTGGCTCTATTGGAAGCTCTATAGGGTCATTTCAAGGTGGTGAATCTAGATCCACAATCTTTATCCCCCCAAGTTTTCTAATCCCATGACCTGGTTGTGATGATGTTTTCATTATTTGTTTCCCTTTTTTATCTCCTCCATCACTACTATCATCTCTCTTCCTCCTATATAGAGGCTTGTCCACTGGTGGCTGATAGGTTGGCCTTGTTTCTTGAGGCCTCACCTCTAATCCTAAAATTCCTAGTCCAATTCCAAGTTTATTTTCTTGGTTCTCAGGGTGGTCATGATTTCTTTGAAATTATTCATCAAGAAATAAATTCTTTTATGAAATGGAGTGAAATCCATCAGTGGATCATATTTTGGATCCATTTTATGCACCATGGCTAGCATTTTCTCATAAGCAATCCACTTCTCTTTATTTAATTCATGTTGGCTCAAATCAAACTCATTTCTAATCAAATCCTTAGGAAAATTGAAAACATGAGCAAAATTTCCACCCTTAATTCTTTTCCTAAATAGGGAAAAGAATCCCTCAAGGTCATGCTACCTCATAGATCCACTCTTCAAATGGAAGTCATCAAAATATCTGTCAAAGTGAACCCATCCTCCCTTGGAAAAAAAAAAGTCTGAAACAACAGTATAATTAGGGAACAAAGTCCCTTTTCCTTTTCCAGTCAAATTATCTTCATGAATGCAACCTAGTTGCCACATGACCATTGTGAATCCCATTCTTGATGGTATATTATATGGGAGAATATGAGGAGCTCCCTGGAAACCATAAACCCTTAGGACAGTGCTTACAGGGTATAGAACGATGTCACCCCAATTATGACACACCTTCAAATCAAGCTTCCTCACTTTGGGTCAGAGGAAGTCATGCAAATCCTCAGGAATCCTTGGCACATTCACCATTAGTATAGCTCTGAGCCTAGAAGCAAAGCAGTTATCAAACTGCACAAAACTAGCATCTCCCTTGTAAGATAAGTCTGCACTCCAAGCCTGCACTGGTAATTTTTCTCCATTCATCTCTTGCTTCAACTCTATTTTCTTTGAGAAGAAATCAGCATTCTTGTACAAGAACATATGCATTAATAAGGAGTACCAGTGTCCCCCACATGCAAGTTCAGCAAACCCTCATGTATCCTTTCAGCAAGGAAAGAAGCATAGTAGTACACTACAGAAAAGTTAGGATGTTGAATTTTAGCCTCCATAAACATATAAGCAATGGGCATCACGATATTAGGGCTGAAACCTAAAATTTGGAAAAGTGAATAAAAATTTGCCAAGAAATGATCAGCAAAACAACTCAACCTGAAAGGTTCCTGGTTAGTTGGGCTTATGTGAATCGTTGAACTACCTGCCCTGGCTAGATGAGGAGGAAGCAACTTTAATCTAAAAAGAGGTTGTGCCCTGGCATATTCCTGCTTCATTTCATCAAGGTCTATCTAGACCAAGAATGAGCTATATTCACTTAAATCTAAAACCTGTTGAATCTCATCTGCATTTATATTTAGTAAAACCCCTCCATCATTATCCCTGATAATCCTTGTGACGGGATCATATCATGCAGCCACTACCCTGAGTAGGTCAACATCAAGAAATACATTCGACACCACAAGTTTTCCCATATCATATCTCCAACCATTTGAAAAAGGATGAGACATATTTCACTGCCCATACCATCTCCTCAACATCTCCAAGCCCATCATTTGTACCCTAGCATCTGTAATGTTATAGGTTTTATATCTTAATCCCTCACCTAAGGCTGTTCCATTTATTAAGATCAAACCCCTCTTCTTGTCATTTGTTGACAAAGGGAATTGGTGAAGGAAATCATCCCATAGATTCCCTTGCAAATAATCAATATGGCCAGAATGCTGCTTTAGTGGCGCCATTTCAAACAACTAAGGCTTCTCCTAAGATCAAATTTGTGAACAAACTATGGCTACCCAAAATGAAATTACAGTAGAATTTTGCAATTTCCCACAATTCAAAAGAACTAGTAACCCTAGAACCTTAATCTAGAAAACTGTTGACCAACACAAAACAACCCTCCACAAGAATCACATTCAAACAGAAACAGTGATAAAGAAAGTAACTCACGGGATTTCGCACCCTGCAAAAAATCAAACCCTACTGTAATTTCTTTGAAAAAACTCTATCTTTGGCTCTAAACCACTTTGAAAACACTTGAATGCCCTTGTGGTGAAGATAGCCTGAAATTAAATACTTAGAATTTATGAAAAAATGGCTAGAAGACATCTCATCCGCCATTAAAGCTTACTTGCATGCCGCACCAACGACTTCAATTTTATTTGATGCAAATTTAAATCTTCGCCGTTGATCTCTTATTTATGTTAGATTATTGAATTGTCACCTTCAAAGAAGCTGACAACATCTCCACGTCATTATCAAGGAGCCACCATAATACGCAGTGCTAAAAGAATACACGTGGCGCCCGCCCATGATATCATGATCATTAAAATCCCTTTAGTTTAGGATCACGTGATAGCGGGCAACTGTTGATTCCCTTCATTGGTGATCACAATCATACATAATAGGGAGCAACATCAATACCTATCCATCAAGCAGCTTTTTTCACCAAGGTTAAAACATCGCCATTGATCATGAGCACATGCATCTCACATTACTAACGCACTAAAGTCCGATACACATATTAAACACTTTTATTTACTCTTTTCAGCATTGACAAACTGAGACACGTGGAGCCTGCCCAAGATATCGCGATCACCAAATAGTCAGCGGTGGTGTCATCGCGAGATCATGGGGAACAGTCAAAATCAACCGTAGGGAAATCGACAGTCATCAAAATAACCCCTACAAAACATTAAAAATACTTAGAAGAAAATAAGGGAAAAGGGACACCACCTAGGGCAATGACAGTCAATGACTCATTGTTGTTTTAAAAGCATGAGGCACAGACCGACCCAAACTTTAATAAATAAAAGGGGCATGCAAAATATTTAGCATTTTTATTAAAAAGGGGCCTGGCCTAGACAATTCAATGGGACATAAGTTGCTTTTAGAACCCCTCCTCTAAAGGTAACGACAGAAAAGACCCAACCCAAAGATAGAACACCAAGGTTTCATGGAAGCAAAGAAAAATTCCAGCCCTAGGTACCTTCTGAATAATCAAGACAAGCTAGTAACAAAAGGAAACCAAGGACTTAAATTTGAGGCTCTATCAGATCAAACTATTAAACTACATGAGAAATAAATGAAAATAGTAAATGCATATGTATGTGTATTTGTCAATGTAGGTGTAAAATAAATGAGAATAATGAAAATTATAAAAGAATACAAGGAAAGGTCTCCTACCTTCTTGGTAGTGATAACCTCCTCCACACACAACCCTTAAAAATTATGAATAGAGGAATATATCTTTGAAGAACTCAAAGTTGATTCTCTCCTACTTGATGCAATTAGTCATTTTATCCTTACAAACATTTATAGTGATTACTAGAGGCACATAGACCAATTCTTCATAATAGAAGAATTTGATCATGCACTCGATAATGGCATTATAGAAAACCATACGAGGTTAAATGAATAATTCCTAGCTAAGTTCTTTAAATCATGTCCAACCCATTATAAGAAGACCCGGTACTTTTATTTGTGCCTTACGGATTACCATGGAGAAAGGCTGAAGATCTTTGGGCTCTTTCATCAATCAGTATACCTTGCGGCGCAGAAATCTCCTAGTAATTGGGCATAGGAAGATTTAATATGAGCAAAAAAAATTTATTGCCAAAGCATAGAAGCTTATGAGGGACTTAACGGGCCTAGTACGCACTCCACTCCCGTTAACCATTTGGGCATATGTAAAATTGAAATGTTGTTGCTGCTATTTTTAGTCATGTAGGTGTTCAATAAACCACTTGGTGGTGTTTCCCTTCGAGTTTATTTACTTGAATGAAGAGCAAAAGTCCTTTGATTACAATTAGAGAATACATTTGAGGCCTTGGTTGTGTAACTGGTGGACCATAGTCAATTTAACACTTGTTACAAAGTTTGGGAGTTATAACGTTAAGTAGATTTGATTTGTGATGGACACATTTGAATGGTAGTAACAATAACTTGCAATCTATCAAGACTTGATTAACTTATAACTTGTCAAATTCTAGTGATGAAATTATAGATTAATCATAATGTCACCTTGGGATCACATCACCAGCGAGAAAAGACTGTCCAACGTACCTTCTGAGTCTGATTACCACCAAAATGGGTATTTGTCATGGCATTTGTCTTCCCTGCAGTGAGGGAATTAAAGGGAAGAGAAGAGGGAAAGCAAGACGTATGGTAATAATGTCCTAAAGAGAGGGAGATCAACTAGAGGTCAAAGGATTAGAAGAAAATTTAAAACAGCGCGCTGGAATTTTTTCTTGCTGAAGGGGGGCCATGTTCTTATGATGATGAGAGAATAGGCGATGTCAAGGTGCCCTTGAGTTACAAACATCTATAGAAACAATGGGTAACCAAGGAACTTCCTCAAATAAA
>VDFB02097923.1:0-18412 GCA_007258455.2 Sequoia sempervirens
CTCCTAAGAAAGTCCTTAAGAATTCGCCTTATGAGTTGGTGTATACACCTAAAAATGGTCACATCACAATAGTCTGGTAATTAATTAAATATTTTTAATATTTAATTAAATCTCAGAATTTAATCTGCGTATAAATAAATCTAAATAATTTATTTATATTGTTTATTCTTTCATTTCGATTAAATAAATAAGTTTATTTAATCACTTTTTTTTATCCATTTTTTAATTAATTAAATAAACATTATGATTTATTTATATTAATTATCATATAATCTTGGCTTGAATATTTTATTCAAATAAAGATTAAATATTCTTCTATTCTAAATATTCTTCTAAATTTCATTCACAATTAAATATTCTAAATATTTAATTAATTCTTCTAAATTCCATTCACAATTAAATATTCCAAATCTTTAATTATAACTTCTAATGTCTATTCACATCAAATATTTCAAAAATATTTTAAATCCTCAAACCCACACAAAATTAAATTTATTTATTTATTTAATTTGGATTATCTACAACAACCGTGAAATAACTTCAAAACAAAAAATCAAACAAATTTCTCTGTTTTTGAGCAAAGTTGTTCCCGTGGGTTGAAGAAAAACCTCCATTCTTCTCTCCAACCTCCCAAGATCTTCCATCTTCCTCTCAACGTCTCCATCTCTCACCATTCAAATTTACTAGACAATCTCATAGCCATTGATCTTTTTGCAGTACGGGCTCTTTCTGTAAAATCTATAAAGAAAAGGGACTATCAAGTCTCTAAAAAAGAGAGGGAAGAGAAGCTTGCATATAGAAAAACTATAGTCAATCGGCCTTCTGGCATTCATGGCATTCCATATTATAGTATAGCATGGCTTAGCATAGCTAACGATCCATATCATGGCCTATCATCTTCATATCATAGATTCAATAGCATTCATAATCCACAGCCCCTGTGCATAATCTACAATCCCTATGCATATCCACAAACCAACATTTCACTCCACCAACATATAGGATAGAGAAGTATTCTCTCTCTTTGCATACTCATTCTGCAGATTTCCATTCTGAGAAGCTTTGCTTATACAATATGAGAGCAGTAGCTTCAAGCAAATCACTGGAGATAGATGACAATGGAATGATTCTGAAGAAGCTCTATTTGATTTCTTTGATTTCATTCTATTTAGCTTTCTTTAGTTTAATGTTGCATTGGTGTGTTTTTGTTATCTTATTTTGATACTAACATTTCCCACACACAATTGGTATACAGGAAAGAGGCACTACTAGCTATATCTATGGAAATTTCAGCGCTTCAACTATTGAAAACCCTTGAGATAGAACAAAATGGCACCATGGAGGTTTGGCTTGCCAAACTGTTAGAAGTACAAGAAAAAAGGAAGAATTCCCTAATAGCGATGACAAACCACCAACAAGTGGTCAAGCGATGGTTTGACAAGAAGGCTTCTGACCAAGGCCTAAAGTACAAAGACTTCGTACTGAAATATAATAAAAGGGCTACTAAGCTAGGTCAACATGGAAAATTTGATAGCCTATGGGAGGGCCCCTTTAAAATCATTCGGTGCAAAGAGCATAATGCTTTCGAGTTAGAAAGTATGGAACAAGAACCCTTTGGAATTCCGGTCAAGGGGATTCATCTTAAGTTGTTTCATTAAGTGCCGAATTTTATTTCTGTACATATGTGAATAATGCTTTTATTTTATTTCCCTTTGTGTTGGCTGGTTTTTCTAAAAATCGGTTCATGTTTTAGCGGAAAAAACCCATAATTGCAGAGAGTAGAGAAACAAAATTGCTTTACAGTTAAAAATAATACACCCATGTGCAAAGGAAATGAACACATGTTAATAAAAGAGCTCATACAATAGATATGCAGAATGGAAGAGAGAGCCATGGATTTTTATAAAAGGATATATGTCGATTTATATATATTCTTTCATTTTTACATTGAAAAAATGGCTGAGGGAGCCATTATTCAAAAATTATATGATTATATGAGCTATTCTTTCATATATGCTATATTTATAGCATTTTTTAGGCTTATATACAAAAATTGTAAAGCAGGTGGTGTATTCAACAACGAAAAACAAAGAAGCTGGGGGCATTTTATCCAAGAGTAGGGAGTCATTTTATCCAAGAACACAGGAGGTAGCAATTGACGCATCAATGGCGACGTCTACCGCTTCTTCTACGATAGCGCCTACCACGTCTTCATCGGAAGGTTCTTCGATAGCAGAAGCAGAATCATTTGGCACAATCGCCATTGGTAGAGGGAACACCAAGTTCCTGAAGTCAGTGTACCAATCTACGTCGTAGAATGGTATTACATTGTAGCTATGGAACAAAAAGTGCAAGGCCTCGGTAACCCTCTGTCAATGCTCGTCGCATATATGGAGGTGGAACCCACTAAGAAACGACAGCCATACAACAACCACTTCTTCCTCAATGTAGCAACGGAGGTCACTGGATGTTGGTAGGCCTACCCCATATGCAGCATGAGCAACAACCTCACCTAGGCAATTCAGGTAAGTTTTTGGAAAAATTTCCTTGACTAGCTTCAGAATTAGAGGCCTAGGGATACCAATGTCTAACATCGATGCAAAAAAGTGCAAGAAAATATTAGTGTTCACACAGAACTTGTCCTCATACTCTATACAATCCCTACCCAGAACCCATTTTATGGCTACCAAAACCAAGGAGTGTTTATTCTTGGTCATTCTCTTCAATTGCCTAGTGGAAATCTCTCCCACAAAAGTTGTATGTGACTTGTAAGAAGTTAACCTAATGGGAGTATCCATGGTACTAACACGATGCTTCTACCTTCTTAACTAACACTGAAACTTTCCTACTACCTAGCCTATGTGAAAACTTGCTCGTTGAAGCTAAAGACTGCGCTAATGACCTATTGTTAAAATTGCTCAAATGCTAAGTGTGATTTCTCCACTACTTAGTGGCCTATTTATAGAAAAAATGAGAAAAAGCATGCTAATCCATTTTGAGAAAACATGATGATACCCAAGTGCCAACTTGAAAGGCATGCTTGCGTTTGCTCACATTTTCTGACCTGTTGCATCTACATAAGTATAGTTCAATGCATGCTAAGTTAATAAGAGCTAGTTAATTAGCTTTAAAATGGTGGCGCTCATCAGCAGTAAGCTACACAACCATAGGCTATTGTGTCACCTCTTAGCATTTCCTAGAGCCCAAGGCAGGATCCATATCTTTTCAGGTCGTGATCATTTGCTTTGGCTTAATCATTCCATCCAGGATATTAATTGCCAACACATACTAATGCAAAGTTAGAAGGAAAATTTATGGCACAAGTTTCAAGGGAATCATAGCCTACCACATGGTTTCCAAATGCAATAATGAATTCTTTCCGCCTCAAAATGGCAAGTAATTCATTTTGCACGAGCCGATGAATTAACAGTACATGCTGAATTAAATGCAAAAAGCACACTTTCCTCTACCACCTTGAGAAAAGATAGCTAAATATTGCATGAAAAAGTTGAAGGTTTAAAGTCTTTTCAAATACACCAAGGCTTAAACTGTAGATAGGTTTTTAGCATATCCAGAGCTGAATAAAATTTTCAAAGAGTTCAGAACCTACAAGAGTTTTCATCTAAAGAAAAATGTCAGAGAGTTCATCACAACAAATGCAGGAGGAGATTGGCCAGGAATTGTTTACATCCATACGGTTGTCAGAAGATGTGTATGTCTATGAATATTTAGCATATGTTACTCCTGGTATACCAAGCAAGCCAAAGAGGGTGAATATGATAGAGCTGAATAGCCCTAAAGATTATAGAAACAAGAAAAGGGTCGAGGAGAAATGGGATAATATTTATGACCCACGACTCACAAAAAACCCTAAACCATTAAGAGAAGCAGCCTATGCAAGGTTGAAGTCACCTAAGGTAGACACATCGACAACAAGGAAGGTTTGGTACAATGGTCTTCCACAATACATGGTCCCGCTGGTACATTACTGCCCGAAGATAGTTGACGCCGCTATTTAACGTTATAACCCTAGCACCCGCTGCATCGAGGGCTGAAACATAAGATTTCATATCAGCCCGCAAGAAATTTGGCATATGCTATGTATCCTAGACCCAAGTAAAAGAAGAGAGAAAATTGAGCCCTTCTTCCCTAGTAAAGGAGAAAAAATGTGGAAGGCGATGAAGAACTCAGATTTCCTTATGGAGGAGATTGTTAAGCAGGGAATCCCAAGTGCTAAGCTTCCGAGTATCTCATTGTCACGCGGTTCATTTTGCAAGGACATGCAAGATGCCATGTCAATTCTAGCTTTTGTGTGTGGTCGAGACTCTGACGAGATGGTGGAAACCTTTCAACTGGGGCCAACTTTCCAATTTCACAAACAACACGATACCTTCTAATATGATTTCGCCAAGTTCCTAGTGGAGGAAATGATACGACAAATAAAAAATTACCTGGTGGAAGGAAAGTTTAGATTTCTCTCCTTCCTGATTCACATGTTCCTTCATAAGAACCCTGATCTCTTCGGCAGGTATTTGGAATTATCAATTTTTGATGAAAAGAAGAGGAGGAAGCCAGTATCTACATGGACACCCTCTCTTTCCATGTCATATGATTATTATGCATTTTCGGATAATTTTATAACTCTGGTCTTGCAAGATTTACAAGGAGGAGGTGACATAATTCAGCTTCACAAGGATCAAACCGGATATATGCAGAGTTTCACTCTCACTTGTGATTGGTTCTTAGGAACAAATTTCATAATTCTCCGGATGTGGGGCTTCACTGGTCAACCCTTCCTTCTCCCATCTTGCATCACAAATAGGGTGCTCATGCTTGAAATGTATAGGCAGGTGTGTACCATTGATTTTACCTTCTGCAGTAGCTCAAGTGTCAAGAGAAAAGGATTCTTCACTTGTCCAAAGAATTTCAAAACGGTGAATCTATTAAAGAAGCAATCAGATCAATTACTATAGGATAAACTGACTCATTTAGGGTTGGTTTTGGTATGTGACAAATGGGATTACAACCCTTTGAATGACCTATCAGAGCCGCACACGAAATTTACTCATGTTCCTCGACCTTACTGGGAAAGCATCGTAACCCACGGGCAGACACAGATGAAAATTTTGTTGAAATAGTGCATATTCCCACACAAGATAACAAAGGGGCATGGCATAAGTTCTACTTTGTTGTGGCAGTGGCCAATGATAATGTCTAGATGGAATGCACCATGTACAACAAGTTGCGAAAGGATGAGGAATGGACTGATGAGAAGATAGAAGCTTTCTGGAGGTATCGCCAAGAAACATGGAGGTATGCCCCTTATGAGAGCTTGAAGGAGGATAAGGAATTTGAAAAATGGTGGGATGAAGACCATCCCAGACCAAACTCTAGTGTCAATAAGAGCGATGACCTAGAGAATGAGTCTGAAGAACAAGAAGAGGAAGCGACGACTTCTGCATCCTCAACGCCAAAGGAGAAAAGCTTCAAACAACCCGCCTATGTAGCCACGAATGTGCAGTTTAATGTATCAAGGGCTTCACATACACTCACTTGGGCCGCTAAGGCAGTTAGGGTACTACCGCAGCAAATGGAAATAAATGTCGAAGTTAGGGAAACCCCGCCCACAAAATGGTAGCGTACGAAGACCATTATCAGAGAGGGTTCACAAGAACCCACTAGAAGATAGGTGCTTGTAGCAAGCCAGGAGTCTGAAGCCAAGGGAGATTTGCTAACAATTATGGAGCCACCATCGACCAGTCAACAAGTAAAATTCACTCCTCTTTCTTCTCAATCAATTGTATCTGTCCCTGTCTCGGCAGCAATCCCTACCATGAGTATTGGCCCTCCATTTCCCACTTTTAATCCAACACATGCGGGAGGTTTTTCCCAATTCTCACAGACCACTCCACCCGGCTTTACTCCTCCGTGAACCGTTACACCAACTGCTACCACTCAGGCTCTCCTTGCCTCGCTTTCTAAAGGAATGCCCTCTACGGGCACCCCTATTTCCATTATTGTTGTGGATCCTCTGCTATCACCATAGGTTGATTCTGCAATGACAACTCCTTCACCATTCTATCCCATGAGTCCTTTCGATTCACCAATTGAGCCGTGGCAAGTGCCAAGTCCTTCTATTGGTTTCCAAACCAAGCTTTGGAATGTGCCCCACTTCTCCCCGCAAATTGTCACTCTCCAGAAAAAGCAAATGCCTGGGCCTATCAGAATTACCTATCCATATGCCCTACCTTCTGGTGCTCCTTTCGCAGGCGGACTAGTTTCATCGCCAGCTGAATTCATAGTGCAAATTGACTACGGAAATGAAGCTAGTGCAAGTAGAATACAGAAGCATGTGCAAGTCGAATACAAAAGCACAAGGCAAAGGATGACAATACTTCTGCAGAGCCAAAAATACAAACTCTTTAGGATGAGACCTGACAAGAGTTGAACTTCGCAACTATGTACCCAAAAGTAACCAAGTCGCAAGGGGAGATGTGCCCAGAAGACTATGAAATATATGCGGTAGGGATTGACATGAAGGTGGCCCGACTGTAGGATAAGGTTGAGATTATGGAGGAAACACAATGGGTGGTCACCTCTGACTTCCTTGAAACTGGTTGCCAGCTAAAGAAAAAGGATGAACAACTTAAAGCAGTAAGGGAAAGGGTTGGTAGCAGAGAATGTGAAGAATAAAATTTAGGGTGAGCTTGAGAAGGTTCAAACTATCAACCCTACTATGGTAAACGAGTTGTGTACTAAGACTCAGGAGGAAGAGAAAAATTTGTAGCTAAAGAATGAAGAGCTAGAGTGGCTTCGCCTTGAGTATAGTGAAGGAATAGCACAAAAGAGTGAGGCTTTGGAGCACCAGCAAGCTCAATATGAGCAGAAGTTAAAAGAAAAAGAGACTGAATTTGAAGGCCTAAAAGCTCAATTAGAACAAGAGCTTCAAGAGACAAAGTCCTCTTTGGACATGCACTTAGCAAATCACTCCCGAGCCAAGAAAATTCGACTAAAGAAATGAGCAGCTCTGTGGAGCAACTGGCTTCTGACAAAAGGAAAAGAGAGGAGTTGGTTGAGGCCATTAACTCAAAGGACATAGAGACCGCTTCTCTTAAAAGATCTCTCCTTTCCTCTCCTACACAGCTGGATATTATTCTGTTGGTTAGACAGTTGTATATTTCTCATTGGGAAAAGATTAAAAAAATTTACCTAGCACTGCAGCCCACCCTCTAATTCATCGCCAAAGCATCAAAGCTGAGCCATGAGGCCCATGATACGATTGAGAAGTTCCCACGATTTATCTTGGAAAAGGTTCTAGAAGTAAAATATCTGCTCACCGAGCTATACTCGGTCTCTAATGAAAACCTCGTCAAGGGAGGGATTGAATATCGGGATGCTGCTGCCCAGACAAAAAACAAGTTTATCCATTGACACTCTGCCTTCCAGTGCACTAAAGCGGCCACAGCTACTCTAGACAAAACAATGGACAAAATGCGGGAGAGTTTCTCCAGGTTGAACAGGATGGGTTTGTTGTCCCTGTTCCTTGAGAATGGCTCTATTGCTACGACTGAGCATATTGCAAAAAGAATTGAGGAGAAGGAGAATGATCTGGATGCTTTTAAGAATTTCAATCATCCTCCCACCACAACTGACATTGAGGGAGTTATTCATCCACTTTCACAACTACTGCTTCATTGTGAAGTAGGGGTTGGCTTACCTGATGCACTGCCTCATAAATAAATGATTGATCTAATTGGAGAATAGAAGAATTTGCACAACATAGTAAGGCCATTTGAAGATGAATGGTTGCCTCTACAGGTGGCTCTTTCCAATCTCTGATTCTGTTACCTGATGAAATGGTGCTCTGGTCTGTAAACTAGAGAAATTTTGGGTTCTTCGTTCCTCAAGTGAAACACCTCTAGTAGTTGCCAAAAGCTGTGAATAAATATTCAACGAGCTCCCTTCGGGTGTATTTTACTCTAAGTATCGGTCTATGAATTGCAGGAAACCCACTTGGCCTTTTTCTAAAGTCTGCTTCCCCCTCCACATGTTTTCTCTGCACACCCCGAGGGTTTCCCTTCCTTTGCATCTTAGGAATCCCCGTTATACTTCCATGTGACGTAGTTGCGAGCCTTTTTTAATTGTTCTTTTTTGTTGCCTCATCGGACTCCGCTCGAGTTCCATGAAGCTCTTACTCCCAAGGAATTTGGAGGGCCCCATAATTGTTGTCTAAGATGCACTCTTGCTACCTGTCTACTCTTCGCATATCTTTCAACGAGAGGATGAATTAATGACCGTGGGCAACGAAATGTTGCCATGTGTCTCTTTTGCGCCCGACCAATGATCATTTCCTCCACTTTTGGATAGTGCTTTGCCCACTCAACACGTGTAGTCTTGGCACAAGTATTCAGTGGTGAGAAATAAAGGTTCACACGGGTAGCGAAATGCTACCACGTGCCTGTTCGGTGGATCTCGTATTCGAGTGATGAACCAAGAAAACTAAATGTTGAAATTGGCTACCACATGTCATAATGATTTGCATGGGATGGTGACACTTGTCTTTTTAACCTTTTCAGGACCACTACCATGATTTTCAGGAGATACACCTTTGCCTAGAATGACCAGATGCTCGGTTTTGAATCTTTTATGTTGCAACAGCTTGTGGAATATTCTTATTTCTGCATCATTTCCAAGGATTGCGAAATCTTTTTTGTTGTTGCTCTCCGAAGCGGTGGGAGTTTTCTTCTATATATACTTTTCTCTGTTGTGAGAAAAGGGTCCATAATTTTGAAGGAACACTAGTTTTAGGAAAAGACGCCTGGCCTTTATTACTATTTTATTTTATTGCAAAATACTTTCAGACTGTGCCAATTGTTCAACATTTTTCTTCTTTCATGTTATTTGATTAAACTATAAACTGTGCTACTATTGTCTGGATATTCCATTTGAGAACTTCTATATATATTGAATGCAAGTTTGTTGAACTAGATCATGTCTAATGACTCTTCTTGGCAGTAGGAATGTATGCAATGTTGTTTTATGTCAATGAATGGATTGTCTGTGCTCTAATTTTCAGTTTCTGCTTTTCTGGAACACTACAAATACCAATCGGGCCCTTAGATCTATGATTTATCGTGCCTATCATTAAGTCTTGGTGCATCACCTTAGGTTATAATTTATTTTATTATATTTGTTTCCTTTTCCCTTTCCAAAACCCCATTATAGAAGAAGTGGGCTTCTCTAAAAACCCAGAGGTAACTCAGTTTAGTGCAAAAGGTCCCCCATAAACTGAGTTTCCCATAAGACATTGTTATCTAGTAAAATTTTGGCATCAACAGTTTTTTCTTTTTTTGGCATCCCCGGTGGGACCGAGCTTAAATGAATTTGTGCTTTGGAAGGGTGTATGAGCCATCAGCCTATATCTAGATCCCAAACTACAAGCAACCCCAGTTTACTAGTACTTCCACTATGAATAG
This sequence comes from Sequoia sempervirens, assembly GCA_007258455.2. NCBI lineage: Eukaryota > Viridiplantae > Streptophyta > Pinopsida > Cupressales > Cupressaceae > Sequoia > Sequoia sempervirens. The sequence continues at coordinate 9,477 of VDFB02097923.1, forward strand.
TGCGGGCTACAAATCAATTGGTAACTGTTCCACTCCTGCCATCCATTCCTCTAACCATGTTAACAACCGCCAATAGAAACTACATGGCATGGGACGCTGGAAATCCACTAGCAGTCCCAGTAGCACCCGCTGTCTAGGGTGCTATCCCGGTTTCGGCTATGAAAGCTATACCAAAGTTTACCTAAGATGGCTCAAGAACACCTGCAAAACATCTACAAGATGTGGCAGGCATGTGTCTAGTGCACAGGATCACAATGCAAAATGTAGCTCTAAGGCTTCTCGCTATGTCTTTTAAAGACAAGGCACTAGATTGGTACTGAACACTGTCACCTAGGACTAATCGCACCTGAGATGAGCTCAAAAATCTATTCTATGAGAGGTTCTCAAATGACAGAGATTGCTCTTTGATGTACTATCAACTATCTGTCATAAAACGAGCTCCCTAGGAGGCTATGATGAACTTCAATGCCCGATTCCACATGAATTGGTAGAGGATCCCTATTACTATACGCCTGACTCGTGAATTGGTGTTCATATTTTATTTGAAGTCCATCAATCCTGACATTTCCATGATGATCAAGTCTTTGGGAGGCGCTACTCTACCACATGCTTACGATGTTGTCATCAAGGCCAGGAATCATTTGATAGATTGCAGAAAGTTTCCTCCTTGGCTTATCATGCTAATATTTCCTTAAGTATCGATACCCGCATAAGAAGTCACATCAACTAGTGTGCCTACAACTCCCCAGTCAATGTACACATATGGAGTAGTACCACAAAATGTTGCCTCTACATCCAGTTCTTCCAAAGACAAAATGAGTGATCTTAAAGAAATGTTACAGACTATGGAAAATGACATAACCACCCTCAAGTGGAACCAATCAATGCCTCTCAAGCCTGCCTATTAGAACTATCAAGGTGGAAAACCCTCATATCAGTAGAATCAGTACCAAGGTAGTTCCCACACTAATCCACTAGCTCCGACAGTCAACCAAATGGTATCAGTGCCTACTCCGCTGAAGAGCACTTCACTAAACTCAAGTAGGGAATTAACCGTGGGGCAGAATAACCTCATTAATGACATCAATCCATGGTGCTTCCCTTGCAGCGATGCACATATGCCCCAGAATTGTCCACGTGGCAACTTATAACAAAAGGTGGCGGAGCAACGCAACAAAGGTGTGATGCTAGACCATGAAGGTTATATATATGCCTCGTCAAAAATGGAGAGTGTGGTTCTTACCGTGAAAATGCAAGGGATGTATCTCGAACAAGAATCCGACATTGCTCCTGATCACGCGCTATTCTCATGGATGGACAAAGAAGAAACAATGTTTTCTAATGATACGTCCATATCCAAAACACCACAAGTGCAATCTGAATATAACACTCACTCAAAGAGGAGATTTACAGGTGAGACAGTTGTTCCACATCTAGCTAGCCCACAACTTAAAGGTGCTTCTAATGAAATACCTAGCATTTTCACTGTGCCACTGATATCTCAACTACGGAAGGAAATTATCATAACAAGAGAAAAGGAGCAAAAACCTCCAAGTTTTCCACCTTTTAATGTGGTAGAACAATTGAAGAAATCATCCGCTAATGTGTCTCTATGCAACATTCTAGCTATCCCAGAGCAAAAAATGCTATTACGTAAGGCGCTTCAAGAAGAGGTGAGCGCAACACCAACAGAGCAATTAGCCAATGCAAAGGCTGTTAATCCACTATCTCCGGATAAATTCCTCATGAAAGACACAAAGAATCCCCTGTCGAAGTTAGAGATAAGTTGAAGCACCAACCCTTCTTCTTAACTCTCATTATAGGGAAGAAGTTATTGCACAATGCTATGATTGATTTTGGTGCTCGCACCACTGTTATGCCTAAACAAATAGCCAAAGCTTTAGGACTCAACTATAACCTATGAAAAGGGGAGTAATACAGCTTGATGGGAACAAAGGTAAAAGCATAGGTGTCATCAAGGCACTTCCTTTAACTCCATTTTCTTGCCCTAGTATCACAGTGCCACAAGACACTATGATCATAGATGTTCCTCCCATGTTGCTCTCATTTGGGGGTTCTATCCATTCAATCAAGTTCTCGCTACACTTTCATTCTTGAGTTCTCCTCATTCTTGATAGCAATACTCTCACAAGCAAAGTCATGCTGGACTAAAGTCCTTCAAACAACTACAACTCTCAAGAAAGCGCTCAACGATGCGTCTATGCACTCTGGAGAGGGTCTAGGCCCATCGGTAATGCTCTGTCTCCCTTACTCTTCTTTCCTACTTGTTCATTTTCTACTTTGTGGTGTGGGTTCTACTCTTGAAGCAGGTTTTGGTTTCACCACACACTTTGTTTATTTCATTTACACTCCTTTCCAACTTGGTTGTCCATGGAGGTGGGAACACCAAAGTGGGGGTCTGACTGAGGCAGGCCCCTATACAACCCCAACCTTTTCCTCTTGTTCTTCTGTGTGTAGGTTGCAAAGCGGAACTTCAGGTGAAGACTCAAACATTTGGTTGTAGGTAAGTTTTCTCCCAGTTCTCCTTGTACTTTGTCCTATTTTTTTGCTTTTTGTTTTATTTTTTAATTCAATATACCTTAGACCTGAGTACATAAGTAAAACTTGGTTCTACCCACTTAAGCTCTTGAGATTTCTATTGCTTAGGATTCCAATGCACCCTTTGGATGTCAACACATCACGCTGGGGTCCTGAATCTGCGCTTTTGTCCTTTGGTTGAGAGCTCCTCTGCCTGAGGTGAGAATCTAGAAGTTTCACTCTCTCGGTATTTGAAGTAGTTTTCTGTAAAACCTAGCATGTACATATTTCCTTCACAATCCTTTCGTACTGAGGTGGATAAGGGCAGTCCGTTCCCTAGTGATCTCTTGAGAATGAAGAGGCCTGTGTGTAGTGAATCCCTCTTATCTCACAAAAGTTAGTAATATTTTCATCCTCGTTTTTCTTACATCTCATCAAATCAGCTAATGTCATCTTAGGGGTCATGTGCACTTGGAAATGGTTGATAAATGCCTTAACAAGTTCATTGAATGAACAAATTGAGTTATTCGGTGATGAGGAAAACCATTCTAAAGTGGTATCTTTCAAGGACCTAGGGAAAAGATTAGCCAAGAGCTTATCTTCAAGGACAAAATCACTACATAAGGTGGTGTAAGCGGAAACATGGTTAGAAGAATCTTCTTTCCCTCCATATTTCTCAAACCTATGAATCTATATACCTTGTGGTATTGGCATTCTTAATATCTCCAAGGATAATGGATTGCTTCTGACATAGTATGAAGGTTGGCAATTTTGATTTTGGTTTATGGTGGAAATTTTTCATTGAAGGGATGAATTTTTTTTGCAAAAGTTGATTAAGAATGGCATCGTTGGTTGTGTTTTTGGATGGAGGTGAATATTGTGGGGGTGTATATGTATTTGAGGGGCAAGTGAATGGAATGCTTGTGGGAGGTAAATTTGTAGGAGATGTGACGTGAGATGCCACAAAGGTACAAGGATTGTTGGTGGAAATACCCAAGGTAGGAATGACATTACTAGTATGTTGGATTGTTGTGGTAACTTGAGGGTTGGTGTAAATAGGAATAGAGGAAATAGTTGTAGGAGGAGGAATTTGGTTTCCTCCTTGACTTTGATCATTGTTTGAAGTTTGAGCATAACTAGTTATTGAAATAAGATGTTTTCCAAAAATATGAGCTAAGTTACACAAAATATCTATTCCTTTTTCACTTTCAATCATTCGGTGTATGTTATCTATGGTAGGAATAGCAATGTTGGAAATTGTTTTGGTACTCACAAGGTCTTGTAGATGTGCTAATTCTTCATGGATTTGGATTATGTTTTGTTGAGGGACACTAGCAACCACTGTTTCAACACTTGTCACATTCCTTGTAGGTAAGGTGGGTATAGGAACAAAGTTATCAAAGGTATGGTCCATACCTAGTGAACTAGTGTCAACACTATGAGTGAAAGAGCTAGATAACCCAAGATCAATGACAAGTGTGTTATCACAGGATGACATGACTCTCGAACTACGTCTCACTGTAGTATTATCAATAGGATGACAAGTTGTAAAGATCATGCAAAGGACAATCAATGAATGCAAGATAAATGCAATGAACAAAAGATAAATGATATGCTCGAATTTAAAAATTCACTTGAAATGAAATTAATTTTGAAAAGATTGCAAATGACAGTAATTCTGCAAAGTGATATAGTAATCTAAAGACAACAGCCACAAACACAAATGCCAAGATTTTAATGTTGTAAAATGTAGATTCAAACTTGATTTGGGACTAAATCATCTAGATGCGTGAATGAGTCCCAATTAGGGTTTCTGATAGTTTCAAATAATGAAAAATAGACAACACAAAATACCCAAAAATCAAGAGAAAATATGTGTACTGGGACAAAATCGCCCAAGTGGGAAAATGAGTCCCAAATTAGGTTTTTTAAAACAAATTTAGAAAATTTTGAGTTGATTTTAAGGTATCTAGATTGTATGTTGACTTGACAATTTGTAAATATAGATTTCTAGTGAAATTGAATGATTCAAAATGGAAAATCCAACCTATTTGTACTTTTGACTAATGCAAGATTTAGAAGCACTAAATGAAAATCAACTAATGAAAATCTAATGCAAATTTAATGCAAGCTAGATATAGGACTACAATGTTCTCCAAATCATAAATTCAAGGGTCCAAAGGTCGGGTTCACCAAAATGAACCAATGGAAAATGAGGTGTCCACCTTTTAGGAGATGGAACTTTGGGACCTATTTTGCACTTTAGTTCAATAGGAACCTAGATTCCTCAACCAAATGGCTTGATTGAGGAAGGGGACTAGGTTTTCCTTTGTATGATTGGATGGGGGTTCACCATTCAATGAAACTTCATAGGAAAAATGCAAACACCTATGCACAAAAGCCTTAAAACTTGAAAACATGTAATTAGATTGATAAATAGAGGGAAATAGAAAAGTACTTTCAAAAGTGAAAATGTCTAAACAAGGTCTAAAAACCCTAAAAATTATTGATTCAGATTGTACCAAGACTAATACACCAAGCTGGGCAATTTAGTCCTGCTACAAGAATTTGGGTAGAATCTAGAATCTTTTGGTGACTAATTAGGCTCTATAGAAAGATGCCAAAAAGGGCTATACTGGGAATCATATGCCCAATAGGAAAATTTAGTCCCATTACTAAGGTTTGATTGATATTTTCGTAGCCTCTAATGATCTTCAGTAGCTTCCTTCTTGTCTGATCTACAAGTCTAAAAGTCAAGATTCAGGTTTGTAGGTGAGTTTACGTGAAGATGACAACTTTGACAACTTTTATAGCTTTTCCTTCAAAGGATATTCAAGCTCCAAATCACCTAGATCCACAAACACACATCAAGAGTGAAAAATGTTGTTTTGTTAGAGAATAGGGGTTTGCCTTGGTCAAACCCCATTTTGGTAATTAAACCTTGAAATGAAATACTGGTTGGGGGTAGCTTCGCTTTAGCTCCGTTGCCGGACAGAGTACTGATAGGGGTGAAATCCCGAGGTGGGCCCATTTCTAGAAGTTGGTAGCCATTTTCTCACACACTAAGATGCAGGGGAAGGGATATAATATACCAGAAGTTAGAATTAATAACATAAAATGGGTATGGTTTTTGATCCGCGAGGTTTCACCAAGGTGAGTACTCCACCTACATCTTACAAAATCAAAGCAAAAGACTTGTGTGGTGTATAAAATATTGCATTAATTAAATAAAAATCCAACACATGTTAATAAGACATTAAATCGAAAAAGCTGTAAAAGAAAAATGAAATAAAGCAAACCGTAATCGCAGCTTCTCGAAACCGTCTTATCCTCCTCTAACTTCACCATTTTGTTGCTTTGAATGGCTCTCAGATCAGCAGGTAGAGCTCAACAAAATGACAGCATGAAGAACGAGATAAAAATAAGAATGCATAATATGCAAAATGCAAGAAAGCTATGTTAAAACGAAAGATATTACTGTGATATTAAAACTACTATTGTATGCAAATGCTGGTGAAAATATGGCTATGTAAATGAGTATACGAAGTGTGCGAACGTGAATGATTATGCATATTGTATGTGGATGATTAACCAAGGCTTGGATTTGGACAGGCTTTTATAGAGTTTTCGAACGAGTTTGATTGGCTGAATCGATCGACGGTCCGGATCAAGCTTGTTTCGAACGGACAGCGGGAGATTTTTGAAAGTAGAAGAGGAGAATGGAAGGTTTCCCATTTCTTCGAATTTCGTCATTGAGTTTCGAAGGGAAACTTCCATTTCGAAGGATGAGATGCAAATTTGGAAGGGCGAGTTAGCATGAGTTAGAAAATTTGGGAAGTGGAGATGAAAAACAGAAACCCACATAATTAAATAAATTATTTAATTATGTTTTTAAAATAAAAATAGGGTGAGGTGAAAAATATTAAAATATTTAATATTTAATTGGGGACGAAGAATATTCCATTATTCAAATATTCAAAATATTTGAATTTTAGGATAAAATGATAATTAAATGTAAATAAATTATAAAAATTTATTTAATTTAATCAAGCGAAAGGTAAAAGATGAGATGAAGAAGATATTCTATTATTTAAATATTTAAAATATTTAAACTCTAGAATAAGATGATAATTAAATATAAATAAATTATAAAAATTTATTTAATTTAATTAAGCGAAAAGATGGAAATGTTAGTAATTAATTTAATTAAAGGTAGAAGAATTTAGAATATGAACGATATAAATAAATAATTAAATTTATTTATATGTAGATGACATTTAGAGGAATTAATTAAATAAATCATATTTAATTAATTAACAAGCTTAATCATGACCATTTTTAGACATATACATTTTGCCCCTCTTTGAAGTGATGTGTAAGACACATTGCTTCAAAGAAAAATAAGATTTTGCCCCTGATGTACTTTCGATGTTTCTGCTGATGATGCCCCCTCGGGAGGTAAATCACAGATGAGAGAGAAAGTGGTTTAGCTCGCAATAGAAAAATAAATGTCCATTTTGAAAATAAAGTCACATTTTACCCTTGGTTGACCTTTAAAAGGTAAAAAGGTTGAGAGAGACAAGTCATTTGCACTTTTGACTGTGGTAAAACTGTAGCTGTGAAAGCGACATTGCGACATGGAGATTCCTTATCATCGCCATCGATTCGAGAGATCGCGCTGATACCAGAGGCCAGCTGCTTATGGACCACTGGTGAGTCGATCTAACCCCCTGTGCTTTCGAATTTTTTCTGTTTGGATTGAAATTTCCATGATTTGGTTGTTTAAAGATTAAGTTCCCAGCATCTGATGGAGCACTTCGAAGAAAGCAGACATATCGGTGAAATTTCAAGCGCTTACATAGAATAGTTTGAAATTCATTAAAAAAACCGATTAATATGGCGCATCAAGTGTTAAACCATGGCATATATAGAAAAGATTAAAAAATTTAGGGATAAAAACATGCTCGAAGAGGAGAACAAAACTGGCCTTATATGGGAAAGCATCCGGTAAAAACAATGGCACATTGATGAATGGGGAAGTGAAAACATCACGGAAAACACATAGGGCACTGTTTAAGCACATAAAGTGAAAACTACGGCGCATATGCGATTGAGCGCATTCCGTAAAAAGAATGGCGCATCCAGTAAATAGTCAAAATGAATGTTCCGATGAAAATGATGATTTTGTATTGCTTCCTTAGTCAATAGATAGGTAAATTGTCATGTCATCATGTTGATATGGATAGAAATGATAGGAAAATCGAATGATTGATTGATAACCTTGCTTCCTAGGATAGAAAACAAAGAGTAAATGAAACTGATATGACGTCTGATAAATTTACTTCCTGTGATAGAAAACAAATAGTAATTGATAGTAGGATAGATGTGATATGATATGTAGCTTGATAGAGTTGATTTGATTTGATTAATAGGACTGATTGTGTGATATGGGTTGCTGATTTGATGCATTGATATGAGTCATTGATATGAGTCTGATATAGTTCACTGATATAGGTCTGATATAGTTCACTGATATAGGTCTGATTTTATTTTGTTTGAATATGTGATATGATTCTGATGGATGATCCTTGTGATGAAAAATAGGAGGTTTTCAAAAACCTCCAGATTAGAGAGCGGCATTCAGCAAGATGGGATAGGATCCCTGAGTTGACCCCTGTTGACAGAGCAGTGATTGATGCGTGCAGTTTGAGACCCTTGTTGGCGATGCTACCGATTAGGGTCAACAGAGGATTGTTGACAGCACTTGTAGAGAGATGGCATTCAGAGCACAACACCTTTCACATGCCGACCGGTGAGGTGACAGTGACTCCTGAGGATGTATACAGGATCCTAGGTATTCTGGTTGTTGGAGCCCTTGTGTATTATGATCACAAGGAGATTGGAGGTACGGATGCTCTGAGGAGAGTGTATGGAGACACACAGATAGCCGGGTATTGGGTACCGTGGGCAGACTTTCACGGATATCTAGGCTTACCAGCAGTTTTGGGTGCTTTCATCGGAGGTCTCCTTTGTTCGGATCGCCGGGCAAAGGGATTGTCAGTAGGCTGGGGCAGGATTCTAGAGCAGATGATACTACAGCCGAGGAGGTATGCATGGGGGAGCTGCATGTTAGCTCATCTCTATCATGATTTGCACTAGGTAGTTTACAGAGGATCCTCCAGTTTATCTTGTGGGGCTACAGTGTTACAGATATGGGCCTGGGAGCATTTTGTTGTGACGAGGCCGGCATGCCCCAGAGTGAGGGCACGAGGCAGGCCATATATCTACATGTATTCTGAGTTCCTTACCCAGCCCAAGCTGGGCAAGGTAGATTATTGGAGACGACTTCTGGATGATATAGATACGGTCATATGGCGACCATATTTGGATTGTGAGCC
>VDFB02097924.1:0-22783 GCA_007258455.2 Sequoia sempervirens
GTAGTGGTGAATCCTTCGCTACCTTCCTCGTCAAAACCTACGAAGAAGAAGAGGAGCAACCCTCCTAAGAAAGTACAAATGCCAAATAATTCAAAGGGCAAGGCGCTTGCCACTGTTTCACACACAGAGCCTGACAGACAGCCGCTTATCACAGAGCCAGTTCAGAGATCAGCTTAGAGCCCGCCAGTACCTGAGGTTTAGCCTCAAGTTCCTATACCAGTTTCAGAGCCGTCACCAGTCCCAATTCACATTGAATTGGACTTAGACTCTCCACCTCGCAGTGGGTCTTCTACACACTCACTCTCATCAGTACCTCCTGTCGCTAGTGCAGACCCTTCTAGTAGCATTAGTCGAGATCAATCTTGGATCGAAGCTCGGCTTGGAAGGAAGAGGAGGCAGCCATCTTATGTTCTTAATCATTCTGATTTTGATGACATTTACTAGGATGCACCAGATAAGAGAGTCAAGAACATGGTTCACGTAGAGAGAAACACTAACATGGAGATTGTCATTGAGACCGCCATACCTCCACAGGGGAAGAACTTGGCTGAATTAGAATCTCAGGATTTTGAAGTTATCACAGTCAACCTTGGTCGCAGCACACGCCAGACTCAGGTTGATCTTCTACAAGTTGCTACAGACAGTGCCAGGGATAGAATGCTAAAAGACGGAGAAGATAAAGCAGCCCTCAAGGCTGAAATCAAACAGCTTCGCCAATACATTTCTAGCCTTGTACACAGACCAGAAGCCATTAACACACTCCCACCGATGCTTGAGCCTCCAGTAGAGCAAAGTCAGCTCAATCACTTAGTTGCATATGGCAAGCGTTTGGAGGAATGGGAGGAAGATTTTGTTGCTAGAGGCCGTACTATGCTTACAGAGTTATATCAGTTGCGGTACAATGCACAAGAGCTCCGTATTCGTCTTCAGGATGAGGAACGGGATATGGCTATTAACAAACCCAGGGATGAAATTATGATTGCTCACCTGAGTTTGGCTTATGACACAGTCACAGATGCAGAAGACAGAGAGGCTATCTACTCTTGGAAGACACAGCTGGTTTTCAGAGCAAAGATAGAGGACAGCTTGGCATCAGAGTTGGCTGAGAGTAGAGAGCACGTCACTAGTGCACTCTGGTTTGTGAGAACTCTAGTATCTCGCTTACCGTGCCGTTATCAGATCGAGGGTGGTGCCTACGTGGAGCTTACCGATGTTCAGTCAGAACTCCAGGCACTCATTCATACCATTTTCAGTGGGGAGACATTGGCTGTAAGATTACTCAGCTTACAGTCATGTCAGCATTATTCGATGAAGCAACGAGGAGCAAAAGGGAACTTCAGTCTCAGGTCACAGCTGGTGAGGACATGCTGCATCGACATAGCATCCTTCGTCAGAGTCTCATAGCTCCAGATGGTGATACAGTTAACAATCTCATTGAGGGATTGATTGCTCGAGATCACACATAGTAAACTTCAGTTCCCACCTCTCAGGATAGACATTACACACACGAGTTGAACTGGGTGTTACCCTTTCCAGTTAACTCGAAGTTGTCATCACATGCATATCTATTCTGAGATTCGCCTTTTACACTTGGAGTTTCTTTTAGGGTTTTACGTTAACTGATGTTAGTCTTCCAGTTAACTTGCTTTCAATAAGGACGTGCATGCTCGCACAATTGTCCATTTTAGATTAGATGTTTCAGTTAAACTGAGGTAGTTTTCCCAGTTGACTATATAGTTTACTTAATTAGGGTTTATGACTTGCATGCATTGCAAGAACTGTAGATGACTCAAGGTGATTTTAGGGTTCCCTACACCTTGATGTATATAAATAAGAGCTTTTGCTCATTTGTAAATAACTTTTGCTTGAGAGAGAAATATATGCTGCCCTACCTTGCCCTCAATATTGCTCTTTTTGGTATTTGTTCATGTGTCTTCGCTATTGCAATTGATTGTTATGCCACATAGGGTTTCGAAAGATTGTAATGGTGAATTCTTTCCATAGTCTAGATAAATCTGTTTGAACATCTTTATCATTGAAGTTAATTGTTATGCCACATAGGGTTCCAAGAGATTGAGATGATAAAGGTTGTTTTGTGTTAATTTACCATTGTGATCAATCGTTATGCCACATAGGGTTTCGAGAAGTTACGGTGATAAATCTGTTTTGTGAATCTTTATCATTATAATTAAAGGTTATGCCACATAGGGTTTCGTGAGATTGTGGTGATAAAGGCTGTTTGTGAAGACTTTACTTTTTCAATCGAGTGTTATGCCACATAGGGTTCCATAAAATTGTCTTGGTAAAGTCTTAAATCTGTTTTGTGCCCAATAAGCTTGTTAGATTGAGATGATAGTTGTGCCACCTTGCCTTCAAGTAGAGAGTCTAAACACGCTTATCGTCCGATAGTCAAACCTTGCTCCGTTTCCTCTTGCTCTGTTTTCCTGAGGAGATTGGATAGATATAAGTTGTAGTTAGTAGATCTGCAAAACCAGAGAAAACTCAGCTGCAACGTATAGGTTCTTTCAAGAAAGTCTTGTGCCTCTAGCAGCTGAAACAAAAAGACAGGACATAGTTTTAGCTTATTTTCCTTTGCAAGTATATTTGTCAAAGCACAACGAGGGAGCTTCCCCTCCATAATTTGAAGAGCACTCATTGCGTAGTGTACATAGGCTGTTCATAACAACTTCTACTCCAGAGGTGTTAGTTGTTACGCCAACACGGCATTTTTCACAATTATGACATTGTGGGTTGTCTTCGAATCACTTTTTGCACAAAACCCACGTCTCAGAATTTTTAGTGAAAATTGCCCTCTGACAGGGTATTTTTAGCCTCACCAGGGGACGTTTTAGCTTTCTGGAGAAAGTTGTCAAAATATAGCCATGTTTACAGTCAACAGGTGAGTTTTTAAGAATGCAGTACACACAGATCGAATTCAAGACTAAGTCAATCTTAGTTCATGACTTCATCGGAATAGTTGACATGAATTTGCATAAAGTGCTACCAGAGGCTATCTTGGATCCGATTAAAATAAATCAAGCAATACTTCAAAACATTGAAGAATCCAAGTTGCTAGAGGTGGCTTGGCTTCACTCCCTATTTCAGTTCATTGCATAGAATTTGTGATGTCTTGTGTCAAGCATTACAATTCTACTACTCGAGAAATTCAGTTAGTAGATGGATGGGTGATTTGCAGTCTCAGGCCTCAGGACATTGAGAGATGTTTTGGTATTCCTCAACATCCGAATAGTTTGGTCATTACCATGGATCAGTGTGAGAAAGCATTCAACGTTGATAAGGACATGTGTCAGAGCAAAATGGTAGCAAGGTGGTTAAAACAGAAGAAAGTTAAATTGCCAAACAATGTGGGTCGCGGAGAGTTCAAAGATGAGTGCGATTTTGATCACTCTTCTTAATCATGTTTTCGGCCATGCAAATGCTAATAAATTGCAGCCTTGGATGTACTACATCATTGCTCAAATTATTTCCAGGCGAGAGCATTATGACTGGGCCTCTTTGATCAACGACATTCTTCACAAGCAAATTACGAGTTTCCCGGTTGCCCACCAATTTCATATGTGTTTGTATCTCGTATACTTGATGGCTTACCAAGGTCAGTTTAGAGGGTTGAACACAGTGGGGATTCTCAGTGTCCAAAAGGTTTATCAATACTACGACCAACTTGAGTTCACAAAGTCCGAGCGACATTTTAAGTGTGTGCAAGAAGCATTCTTGATGTACACAGTGAGGAACCTAGACCGGGAATTGCATGTTTGTATCTCAGCGGTTGCTAGAGCAGCAATGGTAGAATGGGTGGACTGGTTCATTCAGTTCCCTACCTATACCTACATCTGTGTCTATAGATATACAGGAAATCCAACCATGCTACCTCGTTATCCTTCGGATAGGACGGTTTTCATGGAATTTTTGAGGCAATTGTACGATGTTCATTCACGTTTGCACCACAAGTGTAAGCCAACTGCCAACTTTCCATTGCAAATCGGAATCTACTAGTGCAAGACAGCAGTTGATGCCAAGGTTGTAGGTCATGAGTTAAAGAAACTTAATCTCAAGTACCTCGTTGATGCACACACATATGACCCTTGGGGTTGTTATTCAGCACGCCTTGGCAATCGCCCTTACCATAAGCCTACAATGGAGGATTACTGGGTCAACTGCGAGGACGAGTTTGAGGTGAGTTAGAGCAGTTACAACAAGTTCACCCTCTCACAGATTTTTGTCTTTATGTCAGAGGATGTGGGAGGATTGTCAGATGATGATGGGGATGTACTTCCTTAATTCTTCAGAGAACAAGTTGATACGTAGCCACTTCCAACTATCGATTGTTTTGCCAAGGAATACTAATCTATCAAAGAGAGATCCATTAGAGTTATTCAGAACAGTATACTCTACCTGGTTAGCAAGAAGACAAGGAGGGCAGTCATGCCAAGTACAGAGCCGCCACCAGTGGAATCTTCACTGCCATCTTCGTCAAAACCAAAACAAAAGTAAAGGAGTAATCCTCCTAAAAGAAACAAAGTGTATGACAATTCAAAAGGGAAGGCACTTGTTACAGAAACCCATGTGGAGACAAAAACGAATACAGTTCTAAGCTTGCCAGAGCCAGAGGTTCAGCCTCCCATGCCATCACTTACACCACAACAGTCTCCAGTTTTGGTTCACATTGATTTGGAACTAGACTCACCACTATGTAGTGATACCTCTACACATTCCCGCTCATCAGGTCTTCCTATGACTAGCACCGACCCTTCCAATGAGATTAGTCAAGACTCGTCTTGGCTTGAGAATCAGCTAGGTACAAAGAGGAGGCAGCCATCTTACAAACTCGACTCCTCAGATTTTGATCATGTCTACCAAGACACTCCAGATAAGAGAATAAAGAAGCAAGTTCATGTAGAGAGGAATGCTGACAAGGAGATCATAATAGAAACCGCTGCACCTCCAGAGGGCAAGGCTTGAACGAGGTAGAAATTGAAGAATTTGATGTGATAAAGGTCAACCTTGGTAGGAGCACTCGCCAAATAGAGATTGATTTCCTTCAGGTTGCAACGGATAGCATAAAGGATAGGGTGATAAAAGACGAGGAAGAAAAGGCAGCCCTCAAGGCTGAAATCCAACAACTTCGTCAATATATCTCTAACCTCATGCAAAGAACTGACAAATGTCATCGCTTCACTCCCACAGATGCTGGAGCTACCAGTAGAGCAGAATCAGCTTAATCAGCTGGTTGTATACAAGAAGCGCCTGATAGACTAGGAGGAAGAGTTCGTCACAAGGAACCGCTTCGTACTCACAGAGTTATATCAATTGAGGTACAACGCCAGCAAACTCCGTCTACGGATCCAAGATGAGGAGTAAGACTTGGCAATTGACAGACCCAAAGATGAAATCATGATCTCTCATCTGAGGACGGCATATGACTCGGTCACCGACGAAGAAGATAAAGAAGCTATTTTTACTTGGAGGACACAATTGATCTTCAAGGCAAAAATATAGGAGACAATGGCTTCAGAGTTGGCTGAGAGCAAAGAACACGTGATTAGTGCACTCCAGTTTGTGAGAACTTTCATGTCCCGAGTTCCTTGCCAGTATCAGCATGAGGGTGGTGAGTACGTCGACCTTGTTGACATTCAGTCAAAGTTGCAGGTGCTCATCCATGGTATTTTCAGTGGGGATTCCATTGGCTATAAGTTAGATCAACTTACAGTCATGTCAGCAGCATTATTTGATGAGGTAGTTAAGAGTAGAGAACTTCAGAGTCAGATCACAAGTGGTGAGGAGATGTTGCGAAGACACAGTGTACTATGACAAAGTATCAATGCTCTAGATGGTGATGCAGTCAACAACCTCGTGGAGGGGTTACTTGCTCGAGATCGCGGCCAGTGAACTCCAGATCAGGGCGTCCCACCTTTTCAGGATAGACATCAGACACAGTAGTTAACTCAATGCTTCTTTCTGAGTTAACTCGTTCCACATTTCATGGTATGTCTATCTTGGAATCATCAATGTACAGTTGGAGTTTTCATGTAGTTTTTATTCCAATAAGGACGTGCATGTTGCAGATGTCCATTTAGTTTAGTCTTGTTTCGGTTAATTGATGGTAGTTTTCCAATTAATTGTATAGTTTCCTTTATTTAGGGTTTAGCAATAAGATCTTGCATGCTTGCAAGACTGTAGTTGACTCAAGGTGATTTTAGGGTTCCCTACACCTTTGATGTCTATAAATAAGAGCTCTTTGCTCATTTGTAATTAACTTATATGTTGCGCCACCTTGCCTAAAATATTGTTGTTTTGTATCTATTCATGAGCTTTTACTGTGATAATAAATGGCTGCGCCACCTTGCCTAAATGTTATTATTATGGTATTTGTTCATCTTAGTTAAATGGAGTTGCTAGTTTGATTGTTTATTATTATGGTATTTGCATATCTACGCCTCGGATAGGGGTTCCTCCTCCTTGTAAATTTAGTAATTGAGCTTATCGTTTGATGACGTGGCTAATAAACTTCATTTCAGCCTACGCCTCGGATAGGGGTCCCTCCTCCTTGGAAATCCTATTGTAGAGTTTATCGTATAAAAACATTCCTGCTCCTAGGTCCTCATGCTCTATTTTCTTGAGAAAATAGGATAGATTAAAAGCATTTAGTTTAGTTGTTAAGATCTGCAAAACCAGAGAAAACCCTTAGCTGCAACGTTCTTGGTTTCCTTAACCTTGTGTCTCTTCCAGCTGAGTCGAAAAAGATAGGATTTAGAATACTTTATTTTTCAACGCATATCAGCACAAGAGGGAGCTTCCCTTCCTAATTTGAAGAGCAATCATTACGCACTATGCATAGCTTTCCGTACCAACTCGCACTCTAGAGGTGCTAATTGTTACACCAACACATTAGAATTTACGATTGAGACACCTTTCCCAACATTCTCCTACTTTTTTAACACCTTGCAAGAGCAAAAAAGGAACACCAACATTGTCAACTAACTAGTAGGAGCAAGAGGCCCATAGTCTCACAACATCAACTAAACTTATTTGTGCTTACTAGTTTCAACAATGCATTTGCAACATTCTTCAAAGTGTCAAATTTATCCAACATCACCCTTCCATACTCGGCCATGTCTTGAACAAAATGGTACTAGACATCAATATGCTTTTTTCTTGTGTGAAAGGTTGGATTTTTTGCCAAACAAATAGCACTCTGATTGTCACAATGAACTTTAACAGCTCTCTAATCAACCCCATAACAAGCATGAGTATTTGTCATGTACTTTGCCTCTATCGTGGATAAAGTGACCACAATCATTCACTAGCTCATCCAACTCACTTCACCACTAAATAGGCTAAACACATAGCCATTGGTAGACCTTCTACTATCAACATCCCCTATCCAATCAAAATAAACATATCCCTATATGTCCAATAAGTGTTGGTTCTTTGAAATATCACCATGATAACAAATAGAATACTCAAAAGTACCCCAAAAAAACCTGAAGGCCCTCTTCCTTGCAACCTAATGTTCATAGTTAGGATTAGCCATGTAATGGATCAAGACTCCCAATATTTGGGCAATGTCTAGTCTAGTACAAACAATAGCACACATAAGGCTCCCACTCATCTCCTCAATCTCTACGAGTGTCAAAAGAAACTACTCAAAAAAAAGTTTAGTTCCAATAGAAATAGGAACACAGATTAGTTTGTTGTCGGCCATGCTAGTCTCAACATACTTTCTTTGTCCAACCTAAATTTTTTTGTTAGCCCTATCCTATCTAATTTTCATCCCAAGGATGTACTTAGCAGCCCCTAAGTTTTCCATTTCAAAATATAAAGAAAGTTGAAATCTCAAGTCTAATTATTTCTCTATCATTACAAAAGACCAACATATCATCAACATACAAAGTGATAATGATAAAATGATCGCCACTCTATTTATAATAAACACAATGATTAGAACTATACCTAATAAACCCAAACTCCAAAACATATGAATCAAACTTTTGTAACACATTTTAGGAGACTATATTAAACTATTGAGGGATTTCTTAAACAAACAACCAAGTTTTCATTATCATTTCTGAAGTATTGCTCTGGCTGTGACATGTAGATCTTCACATCCATCTACTCAATCTCAAAATCAAAAGAAACAATACAAGCTAGAAACATTCTACTAGATGTCAACTTTGCAACAAGGGAGATAACCTCATTGAAATATATTCTCTCAACCTAGGAATAACCTTTGGAAATCAACCTTGCCTTATACTTCTCAATACTGCCATTTGAGTCGAATTTCCTTTTGAACATTGATTTGCAACCATCAAGCTTTCATCCTTCAAGCAACTAAACCAATTATCATGTATCACTCTTTCTAAGCGTAGCCATATCATCATCCACTATTGATATCCAAGACTCTAAATCATCCATTTGCATTGCCTCTTTAACTATTTTAGGCTCATTAGTATTGGTCAACAAAGAAAAAATACACTCGAAAATTAGGCAAGCTATACCTTTCTAGTTGCCTCCTCTGTCAAGTGGATCTGTAGTGCCCACCCCGTTTCGATTATCGTTGATGTCAAGTAAGTAGTTGTTAGTAATGTCATGATGATGTGGTGATTTTATTATTTAATTTAATTTTAAGGTTATGAGGTAACACTAATAATATGTTTGGATTTGATTAATAAAATTAATTTAATTATAAGGTTACCTGTTTCATTTGGAATTAAATAAAGAATTAGAATCAATGCTAAACGTCAATTTAATTATTGTTGGGAGTTAGTTATTTAAAATAATCAGATTAAATGAGGAAAGATAGTTATCATTTAATGATTAAATTCAATTAATAAATTTAAAAGTGATAAAATATTAAAAAGGATTAAAAGGGAACTTAATTTAATTGGGAAGTGAAATTATAACTGAATGAACTACATTAGTAAATGATACGATAACTATTTTGGATGGTTAATTATTAAATTAAAATAATAACTAAAAGAAGTATGAGTAATTAAACAATGTGATAAGATTTTTATTAATTTCTTGTGAAATAAATAATTAATTAAATGTTTTAATATAATTAGAGGTTATGAAAGAATAAAATTACATTGTTAATAGAAATAAATAAAAATAGAACATTGCAAGGTAATTATCATTTAATGTTTAAATTCGATAAACAAATTAAGGAGAAAATATTTATCTGTAAATAAAAGAAAGATTAAATTATTAATTATTTATTGAATATCTAATAGATGACCTATTTGGTTCATATATTAAAGATTAGATTATAAAATAATAATTAAGGGTCGTGGCTGTCATTCATTCATAACTGCTGGAAGTTGAACGGTTTCCCGAAGGGAGTGAAAAAGACTCCATGAAACAAATTATTAAAATGAGAATTATTCTAGAGATAAAAGAGGGATTGGCGGGTTTGAAGGGTGGCTCCTTCTGTCATGGATTGTTCGGCTTAGGGTTTTTGGTTCCAGACAACATTGATTTACAACGCCAATTGAAATTTCCTGTCAATGCTCTCTGGAAAAGAGTACAATTTTCTTTCCCCTCTCTATATTTTTGATATGTTGTGTGCGAATTGTAAATCATCTTGAAGATTCAAATTGTGGTGCTAGGGTTTTGATTTAAGTTTTTATGATATGGTTTTCAACTTATAATCATATGCGGTGGTTTCAATCTATATTCATATTTTATGTGAATAATTATAAAAAGTTAGTTACGTATTGAAATCTATTTGTATTCTGGGTAAATTTTACATTTCATATTCTTAAGTGATTTAATGAAAATTCATTTATTTTATTATTGATGAACCTCTCGTTCTTTATAGATTTATAGATTTATAGATGTGAGATTAGGATTAAAGATCCATTAAAATGTTGATTTAAATTATAATATTTTAAATCTATTGCGATTGTTTATATATATATATACATATTATATTTTGTTTGTAAAAAAAATAGATATATATATTGTTATACTGGTAAACTGTTTCCTGTGACTCTATTCAAACAGTCTAATTGTGTCATCCATAACATTTTTTATACAAACTATTTTGCTGGTAAATTTAAAGGGTTTCTCCAAATTCCAGTGTTCTATTTGCTGTCCAAAAATCTCACATACCCAGATTATAGTTTTGGCGTTATGCTTAAAATACGAGGCTGCTATCAAGCTGCTCCCTTATGGTTGCGTTTTGCTGATAATAAATATAATTTATAAAAAGTTAAATTAAATTTTGGTCTGCTAGTATGATAGGTTTTGAGGTAAATAGAGAAATAATAAAGAATGTTATCTTGGTTGTAAAATTAATGATTATACTATATAATGAAAATGGGTGACACATTAGAATATCGGGAATTAGGGTTATGCTTTTGTAACTGAATAGGTTTAAGGTAAATATTGTGCAAAGGGTATATTCTTTTATTACTGTGAAGGTCTTGCTTTTAGGTAATATTCGTAATATTAGTAGTTAAGGAAATTACGTTGAAAGATGTTTAGTTAATGAAGTGAATGAATTAGAGTAGATTAACTAAAAATATTAATTTTATTTAGGTTAAGGTTGTGCTGTGAAGAATTAGATTTTTATCCCAGCTAGATAAATGATCTCTTATTTGTAATCAGAAAGTGAAGTTATATATATATATATATATATATATATTTTTTATTAATAATTAGGTTAGATATTGGTTGAGGTGAGATATAATTAGAGGATCTTGTTTTGAATAAATAAAGTTATTAATTGTTGGCATGAAATCTTGCCAGGTAGTTAGTCATTAGGGGTTAAGGATGGTGCAGTTAGAATTCTCACATTTGTTACCTTAGGAAGAAACAAATGTCCTTTTTGAATATTATTAATCATTGTATCTAAATTAGGATGGAAAGATAGGTTAAAAGTTTTTAACGTGAGATTTAAATTGAGGAAAATTATAATATAAAATATATCTTGAATTTTCTTACATGTTCTCTTAATTGGTAATTTAATTTTATAGTATTAATTTCATGATATCTTTTATATTTCTTTTAGAATGAAATAAATGTTATCTTAATATCTAAACTCCTCGCATGCTTTTAGGATTGGCTAATGGATACTCTTGGCAATTAGGTAGTTGGTTACTTAGAATAAAATATTGCTACAATTACTTGTGAATTATTGTGCCAGGGAATGAATTAGGTAAATAATTAAAGAGAAAATGGTTATTTCCATAGGTTGCTTAGTAAAATATTATTTAACAAAAGATTTTAACGGAATGAACATTATTGAATTAGGTATTTAATTTTGTTGTAGATAAATGAACTGTGTATTTAGTTAAAGTAAATTGATTTATATGGTTAATTAAGTTTTAGGGTTCACTAAAGGAGATAAGTGATTCTACATTTACATAGTTTCTTTTACTTGAAGGTTAATGATAAAGTTATTTTTAAGTGAGGATAAATCCTAGGTTCATAGGTTAATTAATTTAAATGATACTGATTAAATGTTAAATGGTTTTAATTACCTTTTTGTTATCTAATGAGTTTGTGAATGATAATTATTTATCAAACTACTGTGTGAAATAATCTATTAGTGTCGTCACCTTAGTATTATAATAAAGTTGTAAATTATAGAATTGTCATCTTAGTATTACATTTTAAAGTTATAATTAGAATTCGTGTTAAACAGTTGATGGAGTTGGTTATCTTATAAATGATATAGTTATTTTAAATATAATTATTTGTAGTAAATACTCTCTTAATTAAAATAAGTGGTAAAAACGTTGAAATAATGCTTAAATTAAAGGAAGGTCTTTATGGTTATAATGTGTGAGTAAATGTGTTTTAAACAAAGTGTTTTTGGTTTAAGTGTTATTTAATTGTTTTAAGATGGGTGTTATTTGTGGGATATTTATGGAGATGTCTCAATGGCCTGTTCATTGTAAGTGTTTTAAGATAGTGTTCTTAAAGGTTGATGTGTTGATGGTTTCCTTGTATGGAATTATTCCTTAAGACTTTGTGATTAATGTGTTTATGTTCAGAAAATGATTTATTTATAGGAGTTAGAAAATTAGAATTATTAGGTAGTTAAGTTATTAGAGAGAGAGTTTCCTTATGTTAATAATTTGGGTAACATTCATAGATTAGTTTATTCTCAATTTGATTAATTTCAAGTGGGATAGTTAACTTAGAAATAATGAAAAGTAGAGTTTTGTATGTAGATAATATTGGCGATAAGGATTATTTCTGTTTAGGTGGGAGAATTGATTTATAAGATAAATGGAAGTAAATAAATTTGAAAACTTTAAATAGTTGGGTATTACGATAAAGGCTAGTGAATGATTGTTGATTCGATAAATGTTTTGATTAATTATATTTAGTTAAACAAAGGGTTTATGTAAATGAATAAAATTAGATGATCTTTTCTAAGTCAATTTCCCTCATATTCTTTTAATAGTTGATTTGTGGGATTTCTATAAGAACAGTTCTAGAAAATACTTGTGATTGATATCAGGATCAAATTGTTGGTTGAGTGGGTTGATCTTCGAAGGGAGATTGTTGTTATAATATGTAAATTGAGTTTGTTTAATTTGTGTTTGGAAGTGTATACTTGTGAATAGTGTCTTATGGCTTAAAACATTAGATTTTATCTTCATTTCGCAATATTGTGATGTCCTTAAATGATTGGAAATGATTGATCTTTAAAGTAATGTTCTTTTTAGATTGTTTCAAGTTACTTCTTATTGAATAAATGGATATGTTATTAGGATGTTTGGTGTGACTTTTCGTGAGATGATTTTGAGTTTGGGGATTTTCTCTCAATTAATGTATGTTGCTATTCATTGGGAACCCATATGTTTTCTTTTGGTTCTTTACCCTAAGTGGTAAATCGGTTAATGTTATCTTTGTCGTGATTGGTGGTTCTGCTTGAGTTGTTAATGAGTCAAATGGAAAAGCTCTTTGAATTATGGGTATTCCGAGAGGAGAAAATAGAGGTTTCCCTTGGATGTCCGATTTAGTTCGTATTGAAGTTGTTGATGTTGTTTAAGGGAGTTGTTGATCTTATTTTGATGTATTCTCTCATCATAATTGAATTGAAAATAGTTCTTCAAGGTTTTGTTTTTATTGTTGTCAGATTTTCATGGGGAAACCCTAGTGTAACTTTATGAGAATCTTCCAGAGGTTTATTTTACTATTGGTTAATGTTCCTCCTTTTATGTGCCCTTGTTGTGGCAAGTGTTTTGGTTTCATGTTTTTGAAAGGGTTGTACATGAATCGTTGAGATTTTGATTATGTATTTATGGCAAGATGGGTAATGCCTTGCATGCTTTCTCTGTTGTGATCTAATGTACTTGTTATGTTGTACAACCCTTGGATTTGGTTTTTTATGTTTTGAGTGTCTAGAGTGAGAGTGGCTCTAAGTGGGTGGTTGGCGCACAAAGGGGCACCAGGATAGCCTCGTTAGAGTGAAATTAATAAGTGATAATATAAATAATTAACTAGGGGGTGGGTAGAATCACATTAAAAAGATAATTGACGCCTCATCCACCTTTTAGTGCTATCACAGGCTAAAGGGGATTGAGAAGGCCGTGGTTGGCAAGACGTTACCTTGTCTTCAGAAAGGTTAACGATTCCGCATGAGCAACCCTATGGAGCGGCCCTTGAGATAGGTAGTCTGGATAACCATAGATGGAGGCCTCCTAGCGCTCGATTGTCTGGATAATTCGTCAGTAGACGGAGGGGCACCTTGCAATAGGGTAGTCTGGAGAATCCATGTTAAGCCATGCGATGACACTCTCCTCTAACACTCCTTATTATGTTGTTCTTTGGAAATCCTCTGGAAGTGGGTCTTTGTCTTGAATTGATGGAACATAGTTGTTTTGAATTGATTTATGGTTTTACCCTATTTGATCTTTGGTGTATTCTTTGGTCTTGTATAAATCTTGTGGATGTTTGGGTTTTGACCTTGTACTCTTATGGTACTGTGATATGATGTTATTGTATTGTATCATTGCGTTTCTGAATTATGATATGGTTTTTAATTCAACTTGATTTGAAAGTGTTTTATGATCTTCCTTTGGTTCTTTGTTTACTGGCTATTGTTTTGATTTATGTGATGAGATTTATGACTCCTGGATGTGGTTGATTATGTTATTTTAATTCCTGAGTGTTATGATACCTTGGTATGTTGTTGAGTCTTGTGGTTCCATGTTTGGATGTTCTTGGTTGAGGTCTCTTTCTTGTTAGCTCCTAGCACGGGGGGTGGGTCTTCGGACTCACATGGTCGGGTGGAACGTGCTAAGCACCCCATTGGGTCCCCAGTCGAGGATCGAGAGGTGCGGATTGGTGCTGTTACAGCGACTCCAGAGTTGTATTTGTTTTGGAGCCAGTTTTGATGCTAGTATTCATCTATTCATTTGTATCATGGTATCTTGTGTATGGTTACCATTTATGTTTGGGAACACTTTTACATCATTGTACTTTTTGAACATTGTACTGTAATGAAATGTTAAACTTGGCGTGGATATTGACCATGGTAGTTGTTATTCACTGTGTTATGTTAATCATGCATATGTTGTATTTATGTGCAGATGGCTTCTTATCAATGAATTTTTCATGTATGTGTTATATTTATTGTTAATGATTATATCTTTGGATTTTATTCTTTATTGATGTTGTATGGATCTAAGTTGTGTAATGACTCTTCGTGTACCCCAAGGGATGTATGTGTTAATGAATCTATTTAATTGAAATTCATGTTATGACTTAATGTGTATTACATGTATGTTATGTTTATTTTTTTTTTAAAAAAATTTGCTGTAATTATTGTGTTACTGTCCTTTGGGGTTCGCACGGCGGGGCGTTACAGATCTCCTCCAAATCTGAAGTGGAGGTTCTACTTCTTCTAAACTCTTTGAATTATCCTCATCATCAAATCCAAGTACATTATCTAGTGTAGGCATTTTGGTCTTTGTTGGTAGCTACATAACTAACTTCCAATCCTCCTTTGGTTGCTCAACTATAAAAAGCTCTGATCTCTATGAAGATCACATTTGACTATATAGAACTTTGCCAACCACAAGATTTGAAAGCTTGTACCCTTTCACACTAACACCATAGCCAATTAATATACATTTTATAGACATGTTATCCAACTTTGACCCCTTCTCCATAAGCACACGAGCATATGCCTCACAACCAAACACATGAATATGATGAAGTGAGGGATTTTTTTTCCTTTCCAAACCTCCATAGGAGTTTTCTCTACAAACATTGATGAAGGAGAGTCGTTAATGAAGTAACATGTAATAGCAACTACCTTTTCCTAGAAAATGTGTTCCAATCTAGAGGCACAAAGCATACTCCTAGCCCTATCTATCTACATCATTTCCATACATTCTACAACTCCATTGTCTTGAAGGGTATATGGAGTTGTCTTATGTCTTTCTACGTTGTTCTCCTTGTTGGAAATGTTGTCATTGATGTCAAAAGAAGACAATGTTGTTATTGGTGTCAGAGGTGCATACACGTGGTCATTGTTATCCCTAAAGACAAGCTCAAGATTGTTGGTGAGATTGATGTCTAAGAGTTTGTCGTGAAGATTGTTGGATTAGTTGTTCAAGACGTATGGATGAGAATGTCAAAGAAGTATGGAAGATTGTTGATAAGATTACAATCATTGATGTCAAGAAAGATGTTATTGGTGTTACAATGGAATTCCTTGATACAAGAAGAAGAAACCGTTATAGGCCAAAGGCCATAAATTGCTGTATTAAAAGGATTCAAGAAATTGTAACAAGGCAGAATTAAATACAAGTTAAGAAGGATGAATTAAAATAATATTATTCAGCCAACCTCCTTCTATATGAAGCTTCATATATACATAAGACAAAATGTCTTATTCCAAACAAAGATTATGAAGTAATAAAATTTAATGAAGGTATAAGCTTAAAAAAATCATAAGGAGAGATTAAAAAGATAAAAGGACAAAAAATAGATGAATAAAGACAAAATCAGAAAGGACAAAAATGGGTGAATAAAGACAAAATCAGAAAAGACAAAAATAGATGAATAAAAACAAAATTCAAAAAGGTACGATCTGATTTATCCTTGATAAGACAGCGATTAAATAAAGTAAAAGGAATAGCAAATATTAAAGAGAAGTCAGCGCTCCATAGAAGACAAAAAAAAGGGTGATTATGAATTAGTTTTCAAAGGCAGCAATTCCCTTAAAAAGCATCGATTCCATTAGAAGGCTGCAATTAATAATATGAAGGCAGCGATTCATTTTTTTTAAGAGCAGCAATTTTCTTAATGAAAGGAGTAATAAAGTTTGATAGCATTTAACATAACAAAGAATTATGTCTTTTCAAAGAGCTACATAAAGATTGAAAAGGCATGTCTATTCACAAAGGGCATCTCCCTTGAGGAGTGTATAAAAGGAGTAAAAATGAGAATTGAAAAGCAACAATTTTAAATGAATATTTTCTGAGTTTAAAAGCAGATATAAAAGAGAAAAAGAGGAAGAAATGAATAGTATATCAGATTCATATGAAGAATATATGCAGCCTATGTGTGAAGGAAAATTGCAAAAATATATGTAACAAATTTGTATGTGACTAGTAAGAGCAGATTGAAAAGAGAATTTAAAGTAGATTATAAGGCAGAAATTTATGTGAAGATATTGCCATAATTATGATCAGTTGTGTGAAAATAATTGGTGCATAAATTGGATCAGAATTGTGAGAGGTATTGTGCAAAATAGTGATATTTGAGGGTGGATCAGATTTAAGGAGAAAGTTCATAATTGGATTAGATTTGAAATTGGATCAGATTCAAGATTTGTGATCATATTTATAAGGAAGGAAGTTTGGATCAGTTTGTGTGTGGAGGTTGGAGCCTCCAATAGTGTTGTACCCCAAAATTAAATTTTTTGTTACACTTAGACATTTTGAAGAAATGAGTAAAAGTCTTGTTAAATCAATCAAAAAGGTCAAAATTTGGGTGTGCATGTCTTGCATGAGGGTTTAAAATGCAAAATTTTCAAAATCTGACGATTTGGGTCTGCTCAGAGCAGCTTAATCTACAAAACCCAGATCTCAGCTTTTCATCCCTACTTTTAAGGAAAACTGCTATTTTTAGAAATTTTCTAAAATAGTAACTTTTTCTAGGTTTTTTTGGGTTTTTCTGGGTTTCTTTTGAAATGGATACTGGCAAAACTTTCTAAAAATAGAAAGTTGGTCTATTAGAGTTCAAACTGATTTTGATTGGCTCAAAATACGTCCATATCAGGTTTGTGCAGTCAGAATCTCAAAATAATCAGTTTTGCCCTAGTGGGTCTATTCTGCTTTTTCATAAGCATATTAGGAGCTCCGAGGTCATCAATGGAGATCAGTCAGCTGCCAGACGTCGGATTCAACATTCAGGTGTTCAACAAAAGGCGAGTTGGTGAGCAAGCAGAATGAAGGAGAAGGTCAAAATTGTGAAAAATTTCTAACACTGGTTGACTTGGGTGCCCCAGGTGAGAATAGGCGCCCATCTTTTTAGGGCATTAAATGATGAAATTAGGGTTTATGCCTCCAACCAAAGTTGCTTAGTTCTTCCCCAGCTCCACAGCGAGTCTAATGGTACAGTCAACAGATCATCCAGTCGCCCGGGATTCGAGGCCGAACAGGGGGGATCCAAACTGAAGTCAGAATGAAAAAGAATGAAAATTATCAAAATTTGACTAAGTCTGGGAACTTTGGGCGCCCCTGGTGAAGAAGGGCGCCCAACTTTTTGAAGCACCTAACTCAGCAGTTAGGGTTTGTGAATGTGCTCGATCTCTTCAGTATTCAGCCAGCTCCGCAACGCCTGTCTCTGACAAAGCATTCGACTGCCCAATCTCCAGTAGATTCAAAGCAAAGTGGAATATACAAAATGAAGGTTTCAAACTTGAAGATGAAAATCAGATGAAAATGACTAAGTCTAGAAGGTTTGGGCACCCCAGGAGAGAAGAGGCGCCCAAGATTTCAAGGGGCAAAACAGATGAATTTGCATATGTGGCTCTAACATGATTTCTTCATAGTTTATCAGGCTCTCCAACAAGATATCCAGCACGTCAATCGGAGGTTGCAGTCGCCAGATACGAGAGGCTGAACATAGGGTGAAACAAGAGTGAAGTTTCAGAATTCAGAAGCAAGGTGAAAATTTATGAAAAATGACTAAGTATAGTAAACTTGGGCGCCCCCAGCCCAGAAGGGCGCACAAGCTTTTGAAGGCTCAAAACTCACTGATTGATGAAGTTTCTCCCAGGAGACCCCTCTTAATATCTCCTCAACTTCGCAACGAGCATAACCATCAATCAATCCGATGCCCAGATCACCAGATTCGACAAGGTCATCTGTGGAAGAAGAGTTAATGAAGAAATTGAAAATCATAAAAATGGCTAACTCTAGACAAAATGGGTGCCCCTGGAAGAGAAAGGCTCCCATGAATTCGAAGGTCGAAATGAAGTTTTTAGCCAGAGACGCCTCCAGAACAATCTTCTCAGAAAGGGTCTGGCTCCACGATGAATCCTTCAACTCGCTCATCAGTTTAGTCTGCAAGCTGGAAATCGAGGTCAAAGTAGGGGGTCAAAGTTGTGAGAAGTTGAAAATATCAAAAAAAATGGCTAACACTGCTTGAAGTGGGCGCCCCTAGTCAAGAAGGGCGCCCAATTTCTCATGCCTTAGAGAAATTTGCAAAAGTTTTCAAAGTTTCAAAATTGCAAAGAGGAAGAAGGCGTCCAAGTTCAATGATCTAAGATTTTTAGGGTTTTGAAAATAAAAGCAAAAGAAAGCAAACCTAATTCAAACCCTAAGTCTATTTAAAACCTCTCTTCAATGTAATTTTCATTATTTTTGCAGGTGGCATTCAGAGGAGAAAATTGGAGCAGCAAGTTTGAAGAAATTTTTCAAGATTCAAGAGCTCAGTTTGCTGGTTATTCATCAAATTTTTCAGATCAGCAACATAAACTCTTGCTTTTTCATACTTTTTCATCCAGAAGATCAAATTTTTCAAAGAGAAGGCCAAGGTTTTCAAATTTTCAGCCATCTGGGTCTTATCACCTCATTCTTCTGAAGAAATTTTCAAGAAACTTCATCAAGTTGCAGCAGCTGCTTTTTATTTGCATGTCAATGAAATCCTCAGTGCATTCAGTTTTCAATCATCTGGGTCCTCTCAAATCAGTCTTCTGAAGAAAACCCATATCACAGTTTTTTTCAAAAAAAAATTCAAATTCGAGGGTTGGCTGCTTTTTCAATCAATCATCAGGGTTTTGTGAATCTAATCAGCTGGGTCCATTTCTAATCATATTCTGAACAAAACCCAGGTGCCAGCTTTTTTTGTGAAAATTTGAAGAAATTAGGGTTTGCTGCTTTTTAGTATAAAATCAAAATTTTTGAAAACGGACGATCTGGGTTGTCTTGCAACGAAATTTTGAGCAAAACCCATATCTCAAAAAAAATTTCAAAAATTTGTCCATTGGAACAAGAAAATCAGTATTCTAAAAATAGTAAGTTGCTCAAAACTTGTCTGAACCTAGGCGAGTTTACAGTCATTCTTCAAGTTTTCCGAAATGGAGTACACTCCCAATGTTTTCAAGACTAGATCAGCTCTTTATCATGATTACATCAAAACAGCTGAGACAGATTTGCATCACATTAAGCCGATGTTCGATCTACACGCTTTGGAGAGCGCAGGCAACACTTCCATCAGGAACCTAGGACACTTTGGACTCCTCGCAGCAGCGTCTATTCCTATATCAGTTCAGAGTCTTGAGTTCACAATCGCTTGCATCAAGCATTACAACCCGGCTACTAGGGAGATTCAATCAGTTGATGGTAGATTGATTTGCAGTCTGAAGCCTGATATGATTGAGAAGTGTTTTTCCATTCCCCCATGGCCTGAAAGTGTTACTATCTCAAAGGGTGAATGTGAAAGGATATGGGAAATGCACAAAGGAAAGTACAGTAAGAAGATTGCACAGAGCTGAATGAAAGAGAAGCATAAGACTTTGCCTAAGAATGTCGGGCGAGAAGAATTCAAAGATGAGATTGCCATCATAATCACCTTGCTCAACAGGGTCACTGGATCAGAGGATGCTACCAAGTTTCAGCCTTGGATGTTTTACGCCATACCCCACATCATGAAGAAAACCGAGTTCTATGATTGGCCCACCTTTATCAGTGACAGCCTACATCAGCAGATAACAAAATATTTCCAATTTCATGAGTTCCATATGGTTTCTTACCTAGTCTACCTGATGGCCTATCAAGGTCAATTCAGAGGGTTGAACACCGAGGGATCATTGAGTGTACAGCATATATACAACTACTATCCCCAGTTGGAATTCATGAAGTCGCTGCATCACTACAAGAGAGTGAACGAAGCTTTTCTATGTACATAGTGCGGGACCTGGACAATGAATTGCACGTCCGTATCTCTTCAGTTGCCAGGGCAGTGATGGCGAAGTGGGCAGATTGGTTCATACAATTTCCTACTTTCACCTATCTCAAGGTCTATGGCTATTCAGGTGCCCCGCTCATGTTACCAAGGTACCCGTCAGATGAGGTCGTCATCATGGAGTTCTTAAGGCAAGCACATGATGTCCACACATTCTTGAGGAATAGAAAGAAACCCTCCCTCAATTTTCCATTAGGGTTGGGAATCTATACATGCAGGACTGCTGCAGATGCTAAGACAATGGGAGATGAGTTAGACAAACTTGGCCTCAAGCCTTACAGCGAGAGACATTCATTTGATCCTCATGGTGTCTACGTTGGCCAACTTGAGAAAAACTATGCTCATATATCCGCCCTTGAAGATTTTTGCGCTAATTGTACAAATGAGTTTGAGGTGCGGAGGCGTAGTTACAACAGGCTCACTCTTCACCAGATGAAGACTGCTTAAATGAAGATATAGAAGGGTTATTAGATGATGATGAGGATGTGCTTCTCCCGATGTATGCTCAGAAGCGAATTGAAGATCAGCCCCTTCCCCAAGTCAACTGGGCTAATAAAGAGTCCCTCTCAGTTGAAGAAAGGACAAGACAAGTCCTTGAACATAGCAAGGTTTTCCTAATCCTTAAGAGAAAAAACTCCATTCTAGTAGCAGAGCCGCCAAAGACAATTCCCTCTTCTTCCAGAGCACAGTCAAAAGGGAAGGGAAAAAGTCAATCTCAAGAAGGCGTCAAAGGTAGTAGATCAAATAAAAATGTAAGAATAAGGTTAGACTTCTCAGGCATGGTCATACAGGAACAACCTACAGTTGTAACAGAAGCTCCTCCTGACGAGCCCGTACCTTAGAAGGAAGCAGAGGAGCCGCCTTTAACACATGTTTTTGTACCTTTGACAGAACCTTTACCGATTCACATCGACCTTGATATTGAAAATGATGAAGAAATTGCAATTGTACCTCCTAAGGAAGTTAGTAAAGATACTACCGTGTCTTGGCTTGAGAACTCCTTGGGAAGGGTAAGAAGAAGGCCTTCATATCCGGTAAATTTTGATGATCTTGATAAACATCTATCAGGAACCTCCTAAGAAGAAAGCAAAGAAGCAAGTTCATTTTGCTAGGAATCCTGATAGTGAGATAGTCATGGAGACTGCATTGCCCCTAGAAGATAAGAATAAGGATGAGGTGAATATGGATGACTTCGTGATGGTCAAGACTAATCTTGGTAGAAAAACCAGACATGCGAATGTGAGTCTATTCAGAGTTGTGTCTGAAAACCTTCAAGAAAGAGTGCTCAAGGATGGAGAAGACAAGGCAGCCCTCAAGGCTGAAAATCAGCAGCTAAGGGTTTATATTTCTAACCTTGTCCATGGTTCTTCACAGGCAACCCAGTTGCTGCCCCAGATTTTAGAGACACTAGCTGATCATCATCAATTGAGACAGCTGGTTATTTGTGGGAAAAAGACTACGAGGGAGTGGATCCCGAGAGCTTCATGGTCAAAGGAAAGGAGATCTTGGCACAGATGTTCCAGTTGAG
The DNA here is from genome assembly GCA_007258455.2 of Sequoia sempervirens. Classification (NCBI taxonomy): domain Eukaryota; kingdom Viridiplantae; phylum Streptophyta; class Pinopsida; order Cupressales; family Cupressaceae; genus Sequoia; species Sequoia sempervirens. Next base: position 21,992 of record VDFB02097924.1, read on the forward strand.
AGAAAATGCTCATGAGCTACGTCAAAGTGTCCAAGGGTTTGAACAATCACTGGCAGAAGTAAGACCAAGGCATGAAATCATCATTGCTGATTTAGATACAGCCTATGGTTCAGCAGTTTCAAAAGAACACAAGAGGCAGATCCTTGCTTGGAGAGAGCGTCATGTTTTCAAAGTTAAAACTTACAAGAGGACATTCGAAGAGTTTATTGCCTACAGACAAAGGGTGATCGAAGCTCTTCTTTTCATCAGTGAGTTTGTCATAGAAATTCCTTCTCGATACAGTCTTGAAGATGGTTCCTACGTCGGGCTTGATGAGGTGCAAACTCAATTTCAGAATGTTGTTCGCAGTCGTGATAGCAGCAATACAATTGGGGAGAGGATGAGTCATATCTCGATGATGTCAGCAAAGTTTGAAAAGGCGGCCAATGAGGTCGAAGATTTCCTGAGATCTGTTGCAGATGCTGAAGATATTCTAGAAAAGCGGTGTTTTGCTATTGATGGCATAGATGCACCGAACCGGGACACAATTTCTAATTTTCTAGCGGATGTGATCGAGCTTTAAAGTAGCTTTCTTCTAGAAGCTTTCTTCCCGCTTTCTTTCTATTCTTGGAATAATTCTTATCCATTCTTTGAGAAGAGAAAGAAGATAAAATGTAATAGTTGGCGTTTCTTGCTTTTTTCTGCTTTCTTAGGTGTTAGATGTTATCTTCTTTCTAGATTTAGAAATAAAGCTTGCTTGTTGAGCAAGCCCTAGATTGTGAAAGCAAGGAGATTTTAGGGTTCCCTACTCCT
>VDFB02097925.1:0-25942 GCA_007258455.2 Sequoia sempervirens
TATTCAAGTTTGACAAATGGAACGTATTCAATTAGTTTATCAACAAAATCATATACTTTTGGATTGTAGCATTCAAGCATGTTATATAGTTCATTAAAAAATTCATTGAATTAAAGATTGTAACGTATTTGCACCATTACTAAATTTTAATACATTAGGATTTATACAACAAAGCAATTCCACTATGATGTTTTTGCAAAAAAATTATCCTGTTGTTGGATCATATTTTGGTGAATTAATTTGCATGGATATTCTCAAAGCCTCATTGTTTGTCGAATCTGAGTTTATCGATGTCACTAGGCATGTCTAGCCAATTTCATTTCATTTAGTTGTATTGTAACATTCTCCCATTTTCTTGCCTCTACAACTCTAGAAGCATAGTAGGGTGCTTGCAAACATTTTTTAGTTATAATGCCACCTTTCTATCAAAAATTTGAATTTTCTATAGACACACAGATAACAACTAATAGGCAATATAACAATCATCCTATGGTGAAATATTGTAGTCTATTTATTAACTAACCTAACAATTATTGTATTGAGTTAAAGATAATATCTATATGGCATAGCTTGTTTGAGTTAAAGTTCATAAACATGTTCTTAGCATCTTTCTAAACTCAAACATGTGGTTTCAGTTTATGAGCTTGTCCCATATCCTAGTATGATAGATTGATGCTTTATATTGGGTTGTAGTTTTAGAGTTGAACATCTACTTTGTATTTGTTATAGGCTATCATTACATTATTAAAGGGTTATTCAATTAAGAATATATCATAAGAAATTCTTAGATGTTCACTATCATACACTAGATGTATATCCTAAAGATGGATTGATAACCTGTCTTGTTTATAAGTAAACCACAAGGTGAACTCTATTAAGTTATTCTTCACAACTTCCAAGTAACTGTAAACATTCTAAGCATATGCATTATAATTATAATTTATTTATTTTATGTTTGGTCATATGAATTATAACGGTGAGCAATACATATGCTCATGCAGGTGTTTAATTCCTTGGGAAAAGATTGTTGTGAGCTAAAAGTAAATCTAGGATCTTTATATATAAGTCTAAGCATCCTTTCAACAATTATATAACTCTAAGATCTTGCTATGACTTCTTACCTTTTTTTGACAAACTTTAAAGTCTAAAAAGTTCTTTTCTGAGTGCAATCTCTACAACAGCTAAGATTGCATCTCCTTCTTTTCACTTTTGGATTAATCAATAACAAAATACATGTGACTGAACTACCATGATTTTCATTGGGATCAACTCAAAGTCAAAATATAGTTTCAAGGTGCCTACAATCACTCAAGAATTAAAATTTCTAGTTGAAGCATGTGTGCACCTTAACTTTGTACATCTCAAAATCCTATACTTTTATTTTGTTCTCTGAAACATGCTATTATTTCATTGTTAGAATATAGTAGAATATAGGTCACATAAACAGCTATTCTCACAACCTTGAAACATTCTTTTTTTTTCTTCATATTGATGCTTGTATGTGTTTGGATTAGAAGTTGTACGTGACATTTTCTTTCTATTTAGATTCATATGAGAGATTGTACATTTGTATATATTTTAAAATTTCAAGTGTTCATTTAATATATTAATCATGTTTTATGTGTTTGTACAAAAGAATTGGAAGATTGCATAAAATCAAACTATTAAATGTGAGGACATGTACATAATATTTTAGAATGTAATCTTTATTTGTAATAAATTAGATTGATTTATGTCTTATGTACACCTAAATTTTGACTGCTATTCTTTGTACTTTTGTACGAGATGATAAGTAGTTGTGCTCATTTTTATGTATTTATTGATATTTTTACATTCAAACAATAATTAAAATATGTTCTATTATTAGAATACATTATGACAACTACCCTCACAACTATTAAAGCGACGTCTATGCAACCAAAAGAATACATGTTTGACTATATTTATTAATTAATTGAAATTTCAAAATTAATAAATACAATCAAACGTGCATTTTGACTCATAAACAGTACAAAACTATTGAAACATGCTGATATCCTCTCCCCTATAAGACCCTGCTCCACGCTCTCTCCTAATAATCAATTTTTTTAAACCATCATAACAAAAAAAGGTCGAATCTTGTAACCATCACAACGAAAAGGCCAAATCTTATCACTATCATAACAAAGGAAACGTACAAAATATTAATGTCAAGGCTTGACGTATTTCAGTCTCATGAAACTTGTGGATCATGAGAAGCCATAGAATTAAGATGATGCTTCAAGCCATATCTACAATACTCGCTGTTATGTACTAAATGTCACGGAGTTTCTTTGTCTCCTCTGTTGGTTAAATCTTGTCACCATTATAACAAAGGATAAATACAGAAAGTCACTGTCAAGACCTGATGTATTTCAATCTGATAGAACTCTTGGATCAACAGATTTGATAGAGTTTAAGATGTCTTCAAGGCATAGCTACCATACTTTCTGTTATGTATTAGATGTCATGACATGTCTGAGTCTGCGGTGTTGATCTTTAGTCATCGTTTCAACTTTAATTCAACATTTTGTATTATTTTATTTTATTTTTAATTGGGTCATGAACGCTTTCAATCATAATATCACTATATTTCCATTGCTTTGGATAAAAATGAAGCAATCAGATCAGATAATGACAGAGAAAAAGTATGTCGCTTAAATTTGTGAATCGATCCTATCTTTATGATTGTCCAATGTCAACTTTATCGTTAAAATATTTCATTTTATTTTATAATAATTGAAATGATGGTTGTGTTTTATAATCTTTAAATTATATATTTAGTCAATAGGCTACATATAGTGTAAGATTTGAGTCTGAAATAAGTCTTACATCTGCTCGAGTCATCGGAAAACAAGTTTCAGCTGTCGTTTAATGGTAAAAGCCTTCAAAATATCAAGTAAAGCCTCCAAAATCTCACTTATCACATAAAACCCAGATAAATATTGATTTGACAACTAGATGGGAACATTCCATTTTCATTTGTAGTATTTTCTGTCAATTTGATGACAACTTTATGCAAATATTTCATAATCATATAATACTTAATTTCTTTAAGAAAAAAACTAGATTTGTCTAAGCTTATTTCATTCCATTATTTAGCATTTATTATTAATTGTTTAATCTACCCACATGCAACTTGAATTTGCAAGCACAAACACTACTCTCTAACATGTTAACATACATATAGTTTTCTATCGACGTAATCCTTGAACATCCTTTAGATGCAAGTTCTACTTTGTAAAAAAGTTATTGGATTTAAGTTTTTTTATAAAACAAAGTTATAAATCATGTTTTTATGTTAAGTTGGTAAGGAATCTAAATTTAATGCATGATCATGTTAAAAATGGTCGGGCTTAATTGGCACACTCCAAGCATTGACTGCTTAGGTGGTTGGAACCACTCCTAATTTCACCTTCCCCCTTCGTACCATTTTTGACCCACTCTTAAGCCACTGTCCCATGGAGGGGGGCTTCCTAAAAATTTGGGGTAGAATCTACTTTAATTTTTAGCAAAATATTTTGAAGCTGGTGGTCCCATGAATATTTTGAAGCTTCAAAATTTAAGCAAGCTAGTGGTGGAATGGTGGTGGAATGGAATGTTGTGAATACAAAATTAATAAATAAACATCATTTCCCTCCAAAAGTGGCATGAAAGTACTCTTAAGCAGGTGGGGCAATTTCTAGCCCCACCCCAATCTCACTAGCTGAAATTTTTAGCCACTTGCTTGTTTCCAGGGTAAAAAAGATTCCATTTAATCCTGTAGAAGAAAAAAATCCCATGAGACCACCTACTTCCGTGAAAATAGGAGCCCAAGCCCCTCCCCCATAGGACCGCTTACGCTTAGTTAACCTCACCTTTCCTCTTTTGTAGCTTTTGGTTGATTTGTCGTGGCAACTGTTTGAAAGATTCCAATTTTGTTCGTATTTTTCATTTTCCATGTGGCAGTTTCTGTTGAACATGCATATGTGCATAGATAACATCATACAAAATCGTTATAAGGGGACCCACCAAGACAAAGCAGAAGTGACAGACGAGGACAGAGGGGAAGTGACAAAAGGATGACAAAAATTAGCTATGTTAGTTTTGCCGCTCAGATTTGCTTTCATATATTCAAACTTAAAGTCTAGTCCAACTTAATTTAAATTCAATTTATTATATTATGCTATTTTTTTTATATTGTTATATATTTATTATTGTATTTATTATTATATTTTTTTATAATGTAATTAAAGTTGTATTATTATTTTATAATCATTATTAATATTGTTTTAAAATTAATATTATATTAAATTATATATTATATATTAGTTTTAGAATATTACAATTATTAAATTATTGTATTGTTATTGTATTATTATATTATATTATATTATTATATTATTATTATGATATTATATATTTATTATTATTTTTATTATTATATATTTTTATAATGAAATTAAATTTATATTATTATTATACTAAATTATATTATATTATATTGTATTATTATATATTTATTATTATGTAAATAAATTTATATGATTATTTTATAATTAAATTATTATTATTATTGTTTGTTGTAATGTAATTAAATTTGTATTATTATTTTATAATTATTAATATATTATATTATATTATTCTTATGAGAAATAGGATGTTTCAAAACATGTGATTCAAAATACACGATGTTTATTGACTTGCAATTCACAACATACCAACTCATTTGTTTTTAAACTATGTATATCTAGTTCTGCAATTCAAATAGCAACAACACCATTCACTTAAACACCTCTTTAGATCATTCAATTCAACAACACTTAAAATTTACCAACTCAATAATAACTCTAGATTCTAATTTCTCTAAAGGTTTCTCTTAGTTTTCCATGCTTACAATCACCCCTATGTGCATAATTTTTTCAAATCCTAGGCTACATTCTAAAAAAATTAGAATCATATATCTTCACTCTTAACAAACACATTACCATGATGAATCATGGTAAAATAAATGTATGTCTAAGTACATATCCTATTTTTATTATTAATTATAATTTTAACTTACTTTAGCTCTAAAATCCCCTTAAGTAGCCCAATCTATAAAATTTTCACATGTCTATATAGGCCATTAAAATAAGTACTCACAATTTCTCAAGTTAATGATTACTTAGAAATGCTTATATGTAGAAAAAATAATTGTAATACACAAATTTAATAATTTAAAATTTAGACACTTTTCTCATCAAGTGTGTCAATGTATCATTCTACATATTTGATAGTCTTTCATACTAGTCTTCTTTGAAGTTTTTTTTCATTTCTTTCTTACACAAAAAAAAAAAAACCCCTCATAATACATTTTCATGTTCTTCAATGCTCTCAATATCTCATCACCTTTCCATTTAAAGTAGAAAAAGAGTTAGAAATGAAAGGTAGAACAAAATGGTATGAATCCTTTTTTAGAGAAAGAGGAGGTTACAAATATTTTGAAGGTGGTAAGGTGGTTGGGATTCATTTTGAAGAATATAATGATGTTATATTTAAGGATTTCATCTATTATTTGATGAATCTCACTCCATTCTCAATAGGAAAAAAATTAAAGTAATTCTTTCCACCCTCACTTCCATTTTTAGGTTGTTTTGAGAAGGATGTGATTTTTTCACTCTTAAGGGATTTCATATGATAAAGTAAATTAATTAGTTAAGTCAATATTCTAGAGCCTTGGAAGACTAATATAATGTTGATGGTTAAATATTTCATGTGTGAGTCCAAAAATAGAACCAGTGTATAGAATAGTATGTGAATGTTGAATCGTTATGGTATAGTATAGAGAAGGAGGAATTGAAGGTTAATTTATTAGAACATGTATTTTCCTCATTTTAGTTAATGGTTGAAAAATATAATAGGGGAGTGGGGGCATTAATGTGTCATGACCTCATCCATCTAATAAAAAACACATATTTTTGAAGAAACCATTATGAAACACAGCAATAACTATCTATGATTTAATAGAACACCAAATTTCTAAGATCATCTCTCAAGATTCTATCCATTGTAGGAGAAATTATATTATCCCAAGAAGTTAACTTCATGTGTAAGATAGAAATAAACCCATTTCATCCTTGTACCATAAAAAAATATAGTATTCATAGGTTTTGTTAAAAAATTAGTAGCATATACTTAAGTGTTAGTATGATCCTCAATTTTTACTTTCCTTAATTCACCAATATCCTTAATAAAAGGATATTATACATCCACATGTTTAGTTTAAGCATGGTAAAAACATTATCTAGCAAATAAATTACACTCTATGAATCATAATTCAACAATATGTGACTTAAAACCAATATTGTAACATAGTTTGTGTAACAAACAGCTTATTTGCAATCATATGGTGTTGCCATGTACTTTTATTTAATAGTGTACAATAATTTTTTTATCTACTTCCACTTAATTATCCAACTCACAACTATTCCAAATAGAGTAAAAATATAACCACTAATTGGTATCTAACTATACAAATCTCTATCCCAATCAAAATCAACAATCCCCCATACATTCAACACCTTTCCCACATTATTAGTGTCATGATAACATAACTATTAGTTTTGACACCTCAAATTTCACACTTCACATTGCACACACTACCTATTATAACAAATTGCATAATTCTTAAAAATACATTGTGTTTTATAACCTGCACTTTGTCATACCAAAACACATTGTGTTGAAATTTTGTTGTTATTTGAAATTCACATATGTAAATAAGGGATAGATAAGTATATAGTTATGAATATCTTATATTTTGTTCAAGTAAACTATAAATGTTAAATAAAAATATGACTTGATTTTAAAAACTAAAGGCCAATATGCAATAAAGGTATGACAATAATACATATTATATACGTACAAAATACAATAGAGTAATCACCCTCTGAATTGTAGCAAGGCCAATATTTAATATGATGAAAAGGGCATGTATTTCTTTAAATTTTAATGTACAACAAAGATCAAATAGTACTTTTTCCTATTCAGGATGCAACAAACAAACCATGGTTGCTTTGGATTGAACCCATTTCTATGGTCGGGTATTTCCTTTCTTAACCTCAAAGTTATATTCAAAATTTCCCTTATGGGCATTCTAGCTTATCTCTTAATGCATTCTGCTCTATACATTATGTAGACTCAAGCCTGATATTTATTCAAATAAATTAACCTATTGATCATGAGGATTAATCCTTACAAGGTTACAATGAAACCCAACTCATACATCCCATCAATTCTTCAAACCAAGAGCTTCCTCTTTATGAAAATATGTTTTCCGCATTCCTTAATAAATGAATGATTTTCCCCTTACCATTATTGGTCTAACTGATAAAGGAAGGCAATATGCTTTAAATATAATACTATCGATACATATCTAAGATAACACAGAGGATTATATCCTCTTTTCATTAGTTTGGTAGGCGAATATCTACAGAATCAACACTAAATGGTATGCATTTAATCAAAATATGATTTCCAGTAGCCATTAAATGGCTTATGTACTATTGAGTGAACTTACTTAGCAGTCGCTTCATAGGGTTCAATGCCTCAGTCTAGCATAGAAGGCTAGCCAAATGGCTCCATTCTAGATACTAAACAAAAGCAGGTTGTAGGCCATGCGATTCCCCAAAGGGTGGTCACTAAATCTATACCTTCGGCTCAAGCCGAGACACACAAACAAAGACTTTGTATGTTACTATGCTATCAGTTCTGCCATCAAATGTAGTGATAAACGGTAGCTAAAATGAAAAGATACGATAGTGAAATCAATATTATTTCAAGAAATCAAATTACCTCAATGGTCAAGCTTTTTATCAAAGCTTTCCTCATTTTTTTTCCTACCACTGAGTTCTCTTTTCTATTTTTTTGTTGCTTGTCAATTTTCTTCCAAATCGATCCCTGCTTTTCTTCCTCCGCTCTTCATTCAAAAATGGTAACCACACTTCATGCATGTGGTTGGGTGCTATCATTATGGATTTTTCTTGCCATAGCCACCGACTTGTTACATATTTTTATTTACTTGCATAGTAAAAACTTAGGAAATTTACTTCAATTCAAACATTTGGCATATTACATAATCCTAGAATTTTTCATATCCAAACACACTATCATGAAATGACGTTATTTGAAATGAAGACCTATATATGTATAGTTATGAATTTCTTGTGACAAATAGGAGGTTTTAAAACATGTGTTTCAAAACATTTTTTTTTGGGTATCATGTGAAGTGCAGGTTACATTTATCATGGTGTTTTTTGAAACCTGTAATATTTCAACCCCAAACACATTGTCATGAGATGATTTTGTTGGTTGAAATGGAGACCTAGATATGTATAGTTATGAATATCTCATAACAAATATGAGGTTTCAAATTTCAGGTTTCAAAACATACTATGTTTATTAACTTGCAGTTCACAACATACCCAATCCATGTGTTTTTTAAATTGTGTAGATCTAGGTTTGCATTTGAAATGGAAACAACACAATTATTCATGTTATTGGGTAAATATGATATAATTTTCCATTATTGAGGTTACAAAACATGGTGTGTTTTGGGTACCTTGTCAAGTGCAGGTTTACAAATCATAGTGTGTTTTGAAACCTACAATTTTTCATACCCAAACACACTGTCATGAAATGATTTTTATTTCAAATGGACACCTAGATATGTATAGTTATGAATATCTTATGATAACCAGGAGGTTTCAAAATGTATTGTGTTTATTAACCTACAATTCACAACATACCCAAACCATCTATTTTTAAACTATGTATATCTGGGTCTACATGTCAAATAGTAACATGTAATACATTCTTGCTATTGGGTAAATTGGATATACTTTTCCTATGTAGAGGTTGCAAAACACAATGTGTTTTTGGTAGCTTATGAAGTGTAGGTTAAAAATCATGGTTTGCTTTAACACCTGCAATTTTTAATACCCAAACACATTGTCATGAAATGATGTTGTTATTTGAAATGGAGACCTAAATATGTATAGTTATGAATTTATTATGACAAATAGGAGGTTTTGAAACATGTGTTTTAAAACACACTATGTTTATTAACATGTAATTCACAACATACCCAACTCAATGTGTTGTTAATCTATGTATATCTAGTTCTACAATTCAAATAACAACAATACCATTGTTCATATTATTGGGTAAATTGGATATACTTTTTCATAATAGGGGTTACAAAACATGGTTTTTTTTGGGTACCATGTGAGTGTAGGTTACAAATCATGGTGTGTTTTAAAATCTCCAATTTTTCATATCCAAACACACTGTCATGAAATGGTGTTATTTGAAATGGAGACCTAGATATGTATAGTTATGAATTTATTATGACAAATAGGAGGTTTTGAAACATGTGTTTCAAAACACACTATGTTTATTAACATGTAATTCACAACATACCCAACTCAATGTGTTTTTAAACTATGTATATCTAGTTCTACAATTCAAATAACAACAATACCATTGTTCATATTATTGGGTAAATTGGATATACTTTTTCATAATAGGGGTTACAAAACATGGTTTGTTTTGGGTACCATTTGGTGCAGGTTACAAATCACAGTGTGTTTTGAATTCTGCAATTTTTTCATACCCAAACACAATATCAAGAAATGATGTTGCTATTTGAAATGGAGACCTAGAAATGTATAATTATGATGTTATTGTGACAAATAGGAGATTTCAAAACACATTGTGTTTTTTAACCTATGATTCACAATGTACCCAACCCATGTGTTTTAAAATTGTGTATATCTAGGACTGAATTTCAAATAGAAACAACATTCACTTAAACAACTCTTTAGGTCATTCACTTCAAAATTCAAAATTCATCAATTCAATAGTAACTCGATAGATTTTATTTTCTCTAATGGGTTCTCTTAGTTTTTCATGCTTACAATCTCCTTTTATGTTCATGATATAAATCTCATACACACTTTATCTTTTTAGAGATCTTAGGCTAAATTCTAGAAAATTTAGAGTAATATCTCTTTGATTTTGACACAAACATTGACATGATGACACATGGGAAAATAAATATATATCTAGATACATATCCTATTTGTATCATTAATTATAGTTATAATTTAATTTGGGTCTAAATAAGTCCACTTAAGTACCCCAATCTATAAATTTTCCACATGTTCATGCAACCCATTAAAAAAGTACTTGTGATTTCTAAAATTAATGGTTACTTATAAATGCTTATACTAGTCTTTTTAGAAGAATGTTTTTCATTAAAAAAGGGCCTTAGTACCATACCAAGAAAAGACTAAGGTAAAGGTTGAATGAATCTAAAAAGCACACTATGAATTTACACTAATGCAAAATTGTAAGGGTATACAGTTTAAATCATTACACTAATTTAACATGAATTTACATATTTTATGCTAAATACTTATATTTCTTTTCATTTAATTATTGATTTACACATTTATCATTCCCAATCTAAATTGATTTATTACTAATTTGTATACATTTAATTAATTAACCTTAGCCAATCTTTAGAAAAAATGTACTTTCTTTAAAAATTAAATATTTCGATAAATATATTTTATTATATATAATCATTAAATTCTTTAACTATATCTCATATTTAAAAATATAAATAACTTAACTCATAAATTTGATATAATAAATTTATATATTATTTAAATCAAATTAAAATGATTTTGTTAATTCATATTTATTATATTAATTTAGCATAATATAGGTGGAATGTACACTATATTCAAGTAATCCAAATAAAAACAAACTTGAAAGTTCAAGTATAATAAAAAATAAATTTATTCACATGTATATCAAGCAAAATGAGTTGTTGAATTACAAATGGAGAACAAATTACAATGAATAGTAAAATAGTAAAATATTGTACTTTAAGATTGAATATATCTATTCATTGATCCTTAAGTCCAAAATTTCAATTTATAATCTAAAGTTTTCAAATAGGGAAGTTAAAAAATAAGGGGGAAACAAATGGTCATAGATCACGAAAAAGATCCTTCATATATATCAAAGACAGATATAGATTAGCCTTTAAGACTTCCAACCAAACTAAAGTACCAAGGAAATGCCACACTAGCTCTTTTATTTCATTTGGCATTTAACTCTTGCTCAAGAGTAACCTCGAGATAAGGAAAATTAAGGGGAAAGTGGTCAAGCCTTTCACTATTAGGCCATATGCAATCTTTAATAAAGTTGTAAGGAATAATAGTGGGAAAGAAAATATAAGTTTGAATTAGGCTAATGAAATAAATATAGTTAATTTTGATATTTAAATTTAGATTAATAATTACAATAATTAATGAAAATTACATGAGTGGGTTAGGTGTATTTAGTTTCAAAATTGATGATGAAAAATGAAGTTTGCAATGTTGTTTTAAATCAATTTATCATTAATTATGAATTTAGCTATTTTGGCCCAATGAATGTCTTAAGAGTCTAAAGTGGTCTAAGAATCTCTTGGATCAATTCTAACCATCATGAACTTGATACATCATGTAAGATTGATTTGAGTTACACGAGATTAATCTAATAGAATGTGTGTTTGAAAAGATGTTCACTTTTTCCTCTAGATATCTATGTAAAAGTGGTGTCTAGAGACATTATTTAGGAGTTTTTCAACTCGATTGGTGAATGTGTACTCATAGGTCAAACCCGCTAGAAAATTAAATTAACTATAATGAGAGATATCAAAGACAACATTCACAAACATGCAAGTGGCCTATAAGATATGAATACAAATTTAATACCTTTATTTCCCTTTAAAATTGAAGTGTGCTCTAGTTAACATGTGTGTGTGTGTGTGTGTGTGCATGTGTGTTTTAAGTATACGTTGAATTTCCTTAAACATCATGGTATTCTAACATCTTGCATGGAATATGTGCTAGGTTGGCTCATAACGACCAATAGAAGGGGAAAGAAAATTGGAATTTGAATTTCTACTGTTGGGATTTAAGGATTATATGCTTATGCTCATCAAGATCAACTTGGATCGATATTGAGCTAGGTAGAAATTATCTACAATGACAAGGTGGTGATCTTTGAGGGGGGAATAAATGTATGGAAATAAGTGTTATCAAGGATGAAATAGGGATAAGTAGATAACAAATACATGGAAACATGTGCAACAAGGTTCAATGAAGATGGATACGGATTAAGCCATGAACTAAACATGAAAATGTGTCGCTTGTCAATATATTGTTGCACTAAGACATTCTCATCAAGGTGGGGATAAATGGGAAATGGTATGGATATAAAAATAATTAATATCTTAGTGAAAAGTGAGTCACTAATTAATTGATTAATGTGGATGATAACTTGTTTATATGCCACAACCAAATCAAATTAAGATCTAAGTGAGAACCAAGTTGGAAATTTAATACTAACCATCCCTATCAGTTAAAATTTTTGTTGACGATTGTCAATTTTCATTGCCTATCATTTTACCTTTAAATAAAAATATTAAACTAGTAAAATCCTTTATGAAGTCATTCTCATTCCAAAAAATATTTGAGGCATTGAATTTACATAGTAAAAGTGGTAGTATCACATTGCATGATAAACACAAAACTATAAAAAATTGATTCACTAATGTAATGGCCATTTACAAAAAAAGTAGTTGTACCTTCCTTACCACTGAAAGTTGTTAGAAATAATATGCAATTTAATTCATTGTGAAGAAAAGAAATGAAACAACCTATTAAATAGAATTAAAGTTTGTATCAATACCAAAATTATGTGTCTTTTTACATACACATTTCAACACAATGTGTTTGGGTATGACAAAGTGTAGGTTATAAAATGCAATGCATTTTGAAGGATGCAATTTGTTATAATAGTATGTGCAATGTGAAGCATGTATTGTGAAGGTTAAACCCCTATGTCATAATGTGCAAGTTAAAAACCAAAGAATATTTTGACACCTCAAATTTCTTATAAGTTATTTGTAATTATCACTATGTTTTATAACCTTGACCAAACTAAGCCCAAATAAATTACATTAAATTGGTGCTCAAAACATTGTCCAAATAACAACACAACAAAATTCCTACAAAAATCACCATTGACATAAGAAATAAATGAAGAAAACAACATAAATGACTACTATATAAGGAACATACATCATACTATTGATGAAATGACTACTCATATAAATATAATTACAATCCCTCCAATTGCCATAAAGTTTTGAGTGGTTTCTTTGATTGCTTACTATGTTTCCCTTGAATTCTATCTAGTGGTCAATTCCCAAGATTAATTGTAAAATCTCTACAAAGTTGATTCATAACTACCAAACGTATACAAGTCTTCACTTTAACTTAGATAATATATGAAAGAAAAGAAAAATAGGATTTTGTGATAAAAGAGTGTGCAAAAAAATCATGAAACCGAGACTTTAAAATTCATTAATACAAGATAAAAACAAAAAATAATGTTGTGAAGCAATGTATGTGAAGAATCTATTCTACATATACAATTCTTTGAATGTTTTGTTAAAAGAAAATGACATAACAATGTGATACTTCCTTATATCAACAAAATATACAATAGGAAACTTCCTTGGATTCCCTTAATGAGTACACTAGGTTTCTAGTTGAAATCCAACACATATTCTTAAACTTACAAAATTTTGTTGCCTACCTCAACTTTCCATTGTAGAATAATCAATTAACAGAGGCCCAGGGATAAGTAGGAAAAATCATTACATTTTCTCTTCAACACCATAGCTTACTTCATTTACTTGTGTAGGTTGAGTTGACATCATTCTTATGCCTAAAATTTCCTATAGAAGCTCATAAGAGCTTTAGTAAGTTTTAGTGTTGTGAACCACAAGAGCTTTTGTTCACAATCAAATGAGTGAATTTATATTGTAGTTGGTCTCCTTTAGAATGAAGTCTCCATTTTTCTTTTAATTAGAAAGTTACTAATACAATTTTCAAGCAAACTATATTAACCACTCCACCAACTCAAGAAAGACAACAATATTTGAAACTAGAGTACTGATATCCATTTTTTATTCTTGTTATCACTTAAAATGACCCTCTTATAAATTCACAAAGTAATAATCTCGATCAGTTACCTAAGCATGAATCTTCCACTTTGGGCCTATGACAGCTAGAGGGTGGTGATATGTGTAGGTCCTATACGAATATATTAGTTGTAACACATGGATCTCACTTTCTCTCAAGATATTCAGTATCACAATTTGGATTGTAAAAGTTAAAGATTTCTAAAATAGAGAAAGAAATAAATTGTATTAAATTTTAATGTCAATAGATGATCAGAAGTAGGTCAATGGGAGTCAAAAGTACACCAATTTACAATAGAAAGTTTTAAGATAAAAGAAAAAGATATAATACCATAAGCTTAACAGCAGAATAAGGCCAAACCCCTTACTTTGGCAGCTTAACTGGTAACAAATGACTGTGGGGTTTAACCCATTGGCCTTAATGGGGTCAGTCGTTGTGGTATGTCCAATGCCTTGACATGTTTACCCCTAGAGAAAATGATGAGAATAATGGGTAAGTGCACCAAGATGGTTCCCAAAAAGGGGGCTTAAGTGGCCAATTTTTTTCTGAAATCAGGAAATGCTAACCTTGGACGTGAAATTGAGGATAGTTACACTCAAAATTTTAAGATGGAACAAAAACAAGGATCAAAGTGCTCCGAGTCTACTTTCTAAACTACTAATTTTATTTTGAAAATGGTTGAGATTAAGGGGTTCAAAAGAGGGATGTACAGGAATTGGTGTTGTTTTTGTCAAAAAACATAACATAGCAACTCTTGTACGACCTGAGCACGGTGAAATTTTTTGTAGTATTTTAAAAATTGCTATAGTCAGAAGTTAGCTAATAGCATCTAGTTGGTGCAAAAAATTTCTGATAATTTTTTAATGAATATTTGATTTTTTACTAATTTTCTAAGTGGGCACTTCCTGAAAAGCAGAATTTTGGCCGTGCTCCCACTACAAATTTTTGGAAAAAATTGATTTTTTTTCTTTTTTTAAAAAAATTTGTAGAATGGGGTCTAGTTTCAAAAAATGTAATTTATTTGAAATTTTGATGAATGGTTAATTTATGACAAAAAAAATACTAAACACTTCTTTTTGGCAAAAAACAGACATACAAACAAAATAAATTATGGATGAAAGGTTTAACATTGTCGAAAAGTGAAAAAAATTACATCGTTGGATAGCTAAGAGAGAACCTAACATTACCCATGTTTTCTATTTTGTCAATATTGAACTAGATGCGATCTTGATGGTGAGCACGGACCCAATTATGTGAAAAATTACAGAATTTGCAAAAACACGTATCTGGCCTTGTTGGGAATGCCCTCCAAGCCTTTGGGTTGGTATTCCAAGGAAAATAATTTCACTTTTTTCTTTGTTTTTAACGCGAAATAACGCATGCGCATTATAACGCGCTTGCGTTATAACACGAGTGCGTTTTTAAAAAAAAATCATAAGTGGCTAGAAAATTGGTACCCAACTTCATGCACCCGCCCTACTATCAATTTTTAATTAGTTCATATCGCTACAGTTCATGAAGCATAGATAATAAGGAAATATATATATATACAACATATCTGTGTGGCAACAATAATTTATTTAGAAGAAAAAATAATAATATTAATAATGATTGTGGCCTTCTCATGAAATTGAAACTGAAGAGCCCATACAAATGGTCATGGCCTCTCTCATGTCTGCCACTATTGAGAGCTAGACGAGATTTGTGTTGAGATTTGATCAATACCTAGCTTTCCTTCTATCCTCATGAAATATCTTGATCAACCATTTTAATCCTCTTCAGTGCCCTCGCCCTCATCCACCATCGAGAAACTCTCTCCACCATTTCCCTGCACAACAAAAAGAATCATTTAGGGATGGATGCGGCTATTCTCCCAGCATGTCCATTTCTCTATGTCCATCTACTTATTTCATTTAATATGCCATCATCATATCATCGTATGGGGATGGTTTTATATGTTATCATAGACATGCATTTTGATGTGTGAAACAAGGCAACCAATTCACACGAGAATGAAATCCCTCAAATGGAAAATCTGGAATGCTACAAAAGAGGTGGGGTTAAGAGTGGATGAACAACTAGGGTGGGGTTGAGAGAGGGGCCGACCACCTAAGCGGTCAATGCTTAGGTTGCGGTCCCATGGAGGCGCTTCAGGATCTATTTTTAAGGAGTAGGAGGTCTCATGAATTCAAAATAAAATTGTTGTAGGATTAATTGGAACCTGTTCCTAAAGAATAGCAGATCCTACCTTTTAGGACTGCAAATTTGAGGGGGTGAAAATGGGGTGGGGCTAGAGATTGCCCCTACAGTTTAGGAATTTTAATTGTCATTTGTCAATCATCTCAACTTTTAAGCTTCCTTAAATTTTGGAGCTTAAATTTTAGGCTGAACTACACAACCAATAAGTTCATGAGACCACCAGCTTCCTTAAAATTTAGAGCTTAATATTTTAAGTTGAGCTACATTAATAAGTTCATGGGATCACCACCTTTAAAAAATTCCTTAAAATGCTCAGCAGTACCCGTTGAAACTTTTTAGGAAGCCCCCCTCCATGGCACCCCACCCTTAGAGTGTGTCGGCTAAGCCATCCTGTTAAAAATTAATCTGAATTTTATCTTCTTTTCTATTTCAATTAAACTTTTGGATGTAAAATAAAACTTGGTTTAAATTTATAGCATAGAAATTCCTGAAAACTTCCAAATTCAAATTCAAATTTGTATCCAAGTAAAGTCTCTTCCTATTAATCGTTAACAAAAAATGTGTTGATATGTATGCTAAAGTGTTGCATAGTAATACAACTCCTAATTCATTATTATTACATCTAAGATCTAGAGCATATCTAGGAACCAAGAGAGAATTCTATTACACATTGCATTATTTTCAAATCATAACATTTGCATGACATCAACATACACATGTCCTAGGCATAAGGCATGATTTATTTGTATATTCTTAAGCTTTGTTCCAAAACTGTTGAATTAGATCCAATGGTTTGATATAAGGAGAAGAACCTTGTTTATCAAACTTCCAAAAAAATTCATCAATACCACCTATTTGTAAACACAAGCTTCAAATAGCAAGGTGAAAAGGTTCTAGGCAAGCAAAAGTGCACAAATTGTTTCTACAAGTAAGGTTTATATCCATAACATATAGATCATTTATATGGTTGTAGATTTGAACTAGAGCACAAAATGCAAATAATTTTCTAGTTTGATAAGTGTCATCAAATAAATACCAAGATAGATTACAAAGTTTCATATGCCAAAATACTCGATATCAACTCCTATAGCTAAGTAGCTTAATCCCTTTTCTTAATTTTATTGTGTATTTATGGAATTATCTCAATAACATTAGTAGTTTTAGATCAATAATCTAGGACAATTTTATTATTATTATTATTATTTATTTGCATTTATTTTCCCTAGTTTATTTATGTAGGTGCAATTTATTCCTTTACATAAAATGATGAATTGAAATCAAAACCTCTCTACAATTTCTCGAAGGGTTTTGACCTTCTAAGTTATAATTTTGATTTTTCATATATGCTCTATTTTAAATTTGACTAGGATTTGGATCCACCCTTACTTGTGCTTTACTATTCCATCTTGATTAGAGTTTTAGGGCCTTAAATGTTTGATTTATATTTGATCCCTACCTTCCCATTTGTATTTGTTTTGTGTGTTATTGTTGGATCATTTATCATGAATTCTCATAGGCCTTTACTTTAGGCCTCTATTCATGCACTCCTCACCAATTTTAATGTGTTCATATGCTTTTGTGCATCTAATTCATCCATCTTTGATTTTCTGATGTCTTCTTGTATCTCATGGATATGATTTAGTTTCTATGGAGGTGTTGTTTGATCATGTATGGGATATTTCCTTCTTCATGGAGTTGGTTATTACTTTTCCTTTGCTCTTGGACATTTCATATGTTTATGAGTTGCACTATGAAGATACTCTTCCTATACCTAGTGATAGTAATAGGCACCACTATTTTTTAGCTTTGGGTTTACTTTTCCTTCATTTCATTGTGATGAGATATATGATGGTTGCTTATGCAATATATATCACATGTTTTGCATCATGATGATTATATTCCTTGTGAGATGTATGATGATGATGCAACCTAAATTATGATATATTTAAGGATGATTTTGTATGTGATGAGGTTACACTTAGCTATTCATGACATTGTTGAGCCTTGTGATGCTATTATTCTAACATGTTATGATAGCCCTATTTTTATTATGAGTTTCATGTTCTCTTAATAGTACATATTATGGGGAGCCTAAAAATAGTGATTTATGTGATTCACCTTCATACATGCATTGATACCTAGTATTATGATTCATTGCATGTTGATATTTTAACTTACGATTCCTTGCATTTTGATGTTGTGCTTTATGATTATAGTTCTTGTATATCTCAAGTTGATTCTATGGGTACAATACTCAAGGGCATGCTATAGTGATGTCCCATGTTACTCATACATGATAGAAACTCAAATCTTCATGTAATAATGGATATTGCATGCATCCACCACCTAAATGAACTTTCTAGTGATGTAAATAATCTCAAATAATAAGTATACATGTGATACAACACCCTATAACATGTTATAGCTATCCCATTCTACCAACACATGCTTCATTCTTTACCTATCCCAACACATGGAACAAAATTACACTTTTGCAATCACATACATGGCTATAACATGTAAAATTAAATTCCTCCAAGTCCTCAATATTTTTATTTTATTATTTTATTTCTCGAAGAGTGATACCTTCACAGCTTTTTTATTCCCTGTTTTCGTACACTCGAGTGGACTTGCTTGCTCATACTTACCCTTTCATGAGTGAAATATTCTCCTTTCTTGCACAACTAAGTGGAGGTAGCCTTGAACACAAATATAATTTACAAGACACACATGGGATAAAACCATATGCACATACATATGACAACAATGCTCCAGGCTTATCTCTTATGCAAATGAAATAAGTGGTCTATCAAAGCAATATAAGAAAAACCCTTACTAAAAATTGGTGGTGTAGACTCATGAGAAGGTTTCTCCTCAATGTTAATTCGTACTTTTTATTCGTCTCCACTCAAATTGGTTTCTCTTTTATCTTTTTTCATGCTTTGGTTGAAGCTTGGGACAAAGCCACTAACATTTGGCATCCCATTATCCCCCAATATTAAAATGAGACCAATATAGTTGTTATCTTTAGAGTTACTCAAATAATATTTTGTATTACATTATTTGAGTGTTCCCTTTATCTTCGATTTCCTTGATTTAGATGATTGGCTCCTCCCTTTTCTATCCTTACTATGAAGCTTAGGCTTCCTAGTGGTGGTAATTAATTTGTATGCTAGACCAAAATCATTATTGACTTCACAAATAACGCATGTAATTTGAAACCTATAATCTTGTGCTCTATTCCCATTATTTTTACAACTCAAACAAGAATGAAATCATTAACCACATTCTCAATTTCTATTGGTGAAGTAGGTGGAGTACAAGATCCTCATTTCTTCTTTTCTTATTTGTCCTCTTGAAGTGGATTTTTTCTCTCCTCTTATTCCTTAGATTGCTACTCTTTATTTGGAGACATCTTAGAAATATTTTGATGATTTACAATACCAATGTTAGAGGAATTTTTACCTCTCATGTGTTATTCTTGGTTTGTGCATAACGAAGACCCCTTGGAGACTTCTCCAATCCTCGTGCTTATATATCTAAGATTCTCAAATAGTGGTATTTCCTTCACTCTAAGGGACTTTAGTTTCTTGGCCATATTTATGAAGTCCTCTTGTGTCATATCCATCCTTGCAAGCAATATTTTCAATAGTTTCATCTTCTAGAGAATGGATTTCTTAAGGATTCCAACAAAGATTCGATATTGGTCCTCAAATTTTAAGTCTTCAATCCTCTCACTCAATTATTGAACTTCTCTTCAAAGAGCCATGTTTTCTTCCAAAAAAATCATGGATTTCTTGGAGGTTTTCAAGTTTCTTACTTTGATACTTTTTCATGGTTTCTCTTTTACAACATATAAACTTTGAGAAGAGATTTTTTAAACAAGTGTCGTACACACAAAACTTTGTGTGCTACTCAAATATATACCTACAATAATTAAAGAGCTTGTGGCTTTGATACCAATTGATCTATAATTCCCTCTAAACTAGACTATAAAGTAGGGAATTAACATAAGATGTTATTGTTATACTAAGAATACAAATGATAATTGGAAATAGAGACATTAATGTGTTTCTATACACACACAAAAAGTACTAAACTATAAAATACAACATAAAATGATGATATGAGCTAAGTAAACCTTTATGAAGGTCGAAAAACCCAATTTGTAGGAGAAACTTATCTCCACCAAAGTATATTACTCATAAATATACAAGTAAAAAGTTATTGCATTCCTTTGTCAAGCCTATGACTATTTTATCCTCTCAATATAGAAGATAAAACATACAATTTCCTTCCTCTACTCTCAATATAGAAATGTATAACATACAATCATCCTCCTCTATTTCTTTCTTTAGACCCACAATGATCTTTATAGTTTTTTAGAATACATCCTTTATATTTACCATGCCATCAACATACAATTCCCTTTGTCTACTCTCAATTTCAAAAGTTAAATAATACAAGTGTCATCCTCGATCACTCACTCTAATCCACACTTGTTTTTATAAATTTCTAGAAGACACCCTTTACATTTTTCATGCCTTCAATTCAAGAACCAAATAGATGGGAATGATGGACTATTTCAAATTCTACATTTTTTTTTTAATCTCAAGTAACACCACCCCTTTTGATAGGAGTTAATGATGAAACTATATTGTCAATTAGAAAACTACCTCATTGATTATGAAACCTCTAATGTTAATTATAAAACTATTATTATTGATGTATCTAATTCTTGTTAAGATTAAGGTTCCATCTACCTTGCAAATTGTATGTCATGGTTCCAACATCCTTGTAAAGTGTCCTCGGTAGACACTTAGGGTTTAAATGAAAAAATATTTTGCAATATTTATTCTCACCATTGTTTGTATTACATTCATAAGTGGTGATGGGTTCCACTAGTAGCGATAAAGGTGACTTGTGGGTATATAAATATTTAATATATTTTTTCCCACATGCAGACACCTGGAATGAGATAATAAAAGATAAGGAAAGGAAAAATGAGTGAATGTTGGTATTCTCCAAGTGGGAGCTTGGAAAGAGGAAATATGTGTCTCTTGGTATTCCATCATTTATTGCATTTAATATGTAATGTTTATCTTCAAAGTTTGGGTGCCCAGGCTGGAGGGAAAGTATTGGAGCCAAAATCAGTGTCCTTTCACATTTTGAAGAGCTATTCCAAGGGTTGTTGATGTTTGGAATGAAGATCCATCTTTGGAAACCATGTTTGGTGCATTAAACCTCTTCACACATCTATATAATTAACTCTTTGGGTGTAAAAAGTATGAGGAATAGTTGAATGTAGAGTTTCATTGCAGGAACAAGGACAAGTTGAGGCATAAGGAGGTTGTTTATAGGTGCAAATGTTCTTGCATGTTGTAGGAAAAAAGGATAATGAAATTAGTATTGTAATCTCATTTGTTTGATGATAATGCACAATTGGCCTCTCTTCTTGATGGAGTTTTCTTCTTGCAAGGGTTTCTCCACGTTAATTTTGTGTTATGTGATGCTATTGTGTTGATGATTTGTGCCTCATTGATGCTATCTTATGGTGATGTTATTATTTATATATTGTTTTTAAAAGTTCACATAAAGTAATGTTTATAAGCATGTTACATTGATTGATTTTTGGCATCATAAAGGAGATGGATCTAGTCATGGTAACTCCATATTAAGGAAACTTAATTTTTAGGTTTGCATATAACTTTTAGTTTTCATGTTGTTGTAGTCCAATCCTTTCAAATTTCATCCATTGAAGTCATATTTGGATAGAGATTGAATTTTCCAGGTACAATTGTTACTAGAGCCTGTTTATTTATCATCAAATCCTACTTCTTCTAGAGGCCATATCTTTTGTATATGAACTTAAACCAAGATGATATTTTAAAAAATATATATAGAATTTCAAGATGAATGTGAATATATAATCATATTCAACTTCTGATGCTATATGAATATGGATTTTAATCCTACATGTTAAATTTTTTTTCCCTATAGGATGAGATTTAATCCTTGATCCAATATGAATAATATTATATGTAATTTTCATAGAAAATTTGCATAGCCTCCATGAGTTTATGTAGGATCATATTAAAATCTTCTCATCAATTGGTTATCACACAATTCTATATACTTAATTCCCAATATGTATCACTTGAGAAACAACATGAATATGAGCTTACACTGTAAAGGAACCAAAATTTTGAATATGACTATATTAATGCTCTTCCCCAACCACCCTTTTCAAACTCCATTATACTCCCTGTTGGGATAATTATGATGATCATGTACTATTGTATCAATTTTAACATCTCCTATTTGTAACCATTACAAGTTTAATTGTTTATTAAATTAATAAGAAAAAAGTTTAAAATTTTGATTTAATCCTAAAATGAAACAATGATGATGCTAATATATGGAATCATTTTCTCTTGTAGATGAGTGTTGGAGCACCTAGGAGCAACTACACACCAAAATAAACCTTCATGAAAGAGAAGTAACATGAGATCCTATTTCACCAAGAGTGAAAAGAAAACGTATTGAGAGACATGAAAAACATAATGTACAAAGTGCCTTAAAAAGGAATGAAAAAAAAGGGTGACGAGTGAGAAACTTCCCGATACGAGAAAAACTACCCTGAATAACAAATTCACTATCAACCTAAGTAAAATTAAGAAGGAAAAATATTCACACTAACACCCCCCTTAAGTGCAACTTAGGGAAACTAAAAATTCAAAATGAGATGAAAAAATGGGTCCTGAAAATGAGGCCATGTTAGGTACCCATACACAACTACAATGCAAAACAAAAATCTCTCGCGCAACCAAAGAAAAGGAGAAAAACCCTGTCGAAAAAACCCCCTCTCCAAAAGAGAAAAAAAAAAGAAGAGAGAAAGAAGGAAGGAGGACTCATCAAGACCCCCCAAGGACAACTTCCTTCACCCCAAGCATTGATCTCAGCAAAAGATAGCGAGAAGATGCCAAAGGTTTAGTGAAGATTTTTGCAACATGTTGCTTCGTAGGAAAATACTCCAAACTTAGAACACCCTCTTGAATGAGTTTTCGAATGAAGGGCATGCGGATCTCAATATGCTTCGTGCACTGATGCTCCACTGGATTGTGAGAAATATGTATGGCACTCTGATTATCACACCAAAGAGTAGTGGGATGATCAGTAGGAAAGCCAAACTTAGCATCAACTGTCAAAGCCACAAAACCTCATGACTAGGAAAAACAACACCTCGATACTCAGCCTCAGTCGATGATAATGCAATAACAGTTTACTTCTTGCAAGACCATGCAATTGGACTAGAACCAAGAAAAAAGACAAAGCCAAAAGTGGACTTTTCATCATCAACATCACTAGCCCAATCTGAGTCAGTGAAGCCCACAATCTGAGTAGCACTTGATGTGTAATGAATGCCAAAATGTGTAGTGTCTTGAATGTACTGCAAGATGCATTTGGTTGCCTTCCAGTGACTCTCATGAGGATCTTGAGAGAAACGAGAGACAACACCAACTGCAAAGGAAATATCAGGATGACTATGTGTGAAGTACAAGAGGCTGCTAACCAATTGTCGATACAAGGTAGCATCCACTAATGGAGTATTGCAACTAGAAGACAACACAACACTTGAATGAAAAGGAGTGGGGGTTGGCTTGCAATCAGGCATCCTAAATCTCTAGAGGAGATCAAGAGAATACTTCTGCTAGAAAATAGAAATACCTACAGAAGATTGATGAATCTAAAGACCAAGGAAGAAATGTAAAGGACCAAGGTCCGTCATATCAAACTGCTCTGTCAAAGCTCTCTGAGTATCCTCAATCATGGTAGGAGAAATCCTAGTGAGAATCAAGTCATCCACATAGAGAACCAAAATGAGAAGATCCCCCCATGTCTTTGATCTGAATGTATATTGTAGGGTCATAGTGACATCTAGTGAATCTAGAAGCAAGCAAGAAACTATCCATCTTCTCATACCAAGCCCGAGGGCCTTGTTTGAGACCATACAATGAACGTCGAACCCTGCAAACAAGTGAAGGGTCCTGCACAAAGCCTAGTGACTGCTCCATATAGATCTCCTCCTAAAGATCACCATGCAGGAAAGCACTCTTCACATCCATTTGACACACTAACCAACCCTGAGATGTAGCAATAGTATAGGGTGAATGGAATCCATCTTGGAAACAGGAGCAAAGGTCTCTAAATAGTCAATGCCCTCAACTTGAGAAAACCCCTTTTCCACAAGACAAGCCTTGTACTTGTCAATAGAACCATCAACTGGAAACTTGGTACGGTACACCCACTTGCACCATGTGGGGTGAAAATTATGTAATCAGCTTTCGATAGATTACACAACTTGGACTTCAGCTACAGCTATGTGAGATGTGAATCTCTCCTCTCAGAAAGGGGAGGCGCCCTTCTTACTGCTAAGAGAAACAATAGTAAATCACACAAGTAATTACAAAATGTACACGAAATTCACGGAGTGGGGGGGTTGTGTTACATTCATCCTTCTCTCTTTTTTCAGAGAAGATATTTACAATGCTTCACATGTTGGAAGTTCTGAATTCTTGATAACTTGAAATGAACAACTAGCAGTAATGCCAATATCTCTATCTCGTCAAAGCGAAGCGTAGAGATACTAGAAGTAATTAACAAAAAACAAATAAATTAAAAAGGGAAAGCTCACGAAGGCACAAAGTCATTCCGTAGCTTTATCAGTGTTAGATCTGCATAGATGTACCGTTTGCTACGTTAGAAGCACAAAGTCTTCTTAGACGCAACAATTCTTCGAACAACATGAACAATTACAAGAACAAAGTCTTGTAGATCATCCAACAAAAGTATCAATGAGCACGAACGATTACAAGCACAAAGTCTTGTAGATCCTTCGACAAAGTATCCAAGAGTATGAATAATTACAAGCACAAAGTCTTGTAGATTATTCAACAAGAACATGCAAGAGCATGAATGATTATAAGCACAAAGTCTTATAGATCATTCAACCAATGATAAAAGAAATACAATGCAATATAAATAACAAATGTAACACAAAGTTTACATCAACTACTTAGAGTCTTTCAGATTCCTTGAACTAATCACTACCAAATCATATCAACTCACAAAAGTATCGAATCCAACGCAAAGTTTGGCTTGCAATCCTTTTCTTTATTGATTGAATCTCATTCACAAAGCATGAACGCAAAGTTTCACAAATTTGCTTACAAAAGGGCAGCACTTCGTTGCAAAAGGCTAAAAGATAATTTACAATGAAAATCCCTCACATTATATAGAAAGAGGGATGAGCAAAATAAGGAAAGAGATTGAGAAAATCAGGGAGAGTTAGGTGAGTGATTTTAGGAGATCTCAACTAACTTTGACCAAAGTCAAAGTGTAATTTGTTTTGAAAATATTACATCTTTGGACTTGGTGTAATTACAATTTACAAAATGACATTAAAAAATGTTGAGAAATATTTACAAGATGCATAATGGGATGCACCAGAAATGTCTAACACTGGAGAATAGGGGGCCGCTTCACGTCTCTTTGCATTGGGCGCAGAAGTCTTCAAATTTCCTCCTAGTCTCCACCTTACGAACTTCTCATGGATAGCGATTGTAATTGACAATGGAGTGTGAATTCATTGT